>SNQJ01S0005685.1:147377-217177 GCA_010110895.2 Picea sitchensis | reverse complement strand
TTTGTATTCACTTTGAATTATAGTAAACTCATCACTTCACTTTATTATTTACCTTCTAAAATCTCTTAAACCACTTTGACTACTTTGACCTTTTGGGGCTTCTAGATGACATAAGAGGGTCCTCCAACTTCGTAAGGCCATAAATCTCAATCCGTGAGGAGTTATGTGACGTTCCACATACCACCAGAAATGGAATGATGTGTACCATCCATATATAATAGTTTTACCTGCAAATATATCAAAACTCATACCATTATCCATCAAACAAACTTGGGTCCATTACCCAAACCTGGGTTCTCCAATTTCTCATGGCCATAACTCTCTAACCGTGAGGAGTTATGTGACGTTCCACATACCACTAGAAATGGCATGACAATCACTATGCATCTAGGATAGTTTCACTGAAAAATTCAATGACCTTCATCTAATTATTCCAAAAACAAGCATGGGTTCTCTAACCATACTTCTAGGATAACTCAATGCGCAAAGCGTCTTCCCGTGAGGGCTTTCACCATAAGGAGACCACTTTGGATTTCATCCATTTCTACTTATTATCAACCATGAAAAGACAATAACGAGTCATATTTTCATCAAAAAATCTTGGGTCCATTACCCAAACCTTGTGCTATGGGCCTTTCTTCAAGGGTTGACATCAATGACAACCAACCTTAATCAACATATTGTGTATTTCGTACAATGCTGACATGGCAGCTAATTGTACAAGTCGTACGAACATACAGTGATGTGGAAAAGGAGTGGCATGTTGATTGGGCAGGTGTGGCAGACGTGGTCGAATCACATTTTGACATGTGGCATATTTGGACTAATGGTATAATGCCACGTGGCTTAGTCGTGGGCTGCCACATTGCACCTCCAGGTTGGTTGACGATTGGTAAAATTATGTGTGACTCCATAGGAGTCAAACCCGCGACCTCTGGGCGTGGGGAAAGTGACTTGGAAGGTCTGGGCTACCAGCCCGCCCATATTGTTTCTTGTTAATGATGGTTCAAATATTTTATTTCAATGCAGAGCGTTGTATGTTTGGGGATAGGCCCTAGCCCCTGACGCATTCCATATAACCATACCATATATTCACACCTTTACACTTCGCGCAGTCCGTCACTTCTGTACAACCCCGACGCATTCACCATTCCATGTGACCTTAACATATGACCCAAACCTCCAAACTATGGTGCACGTAGTATGGGATAAGCCCCGGTTGGCGAGGGGGCTAGCCCACAACCAGAGGCTCAATACTAAGGGCGAAGCTAACAGAAGGGCGCGTGGAGGATTAGGACAGGGCCATATGGCCAAGCCAAATGACCAGGGGCCGGAGGTTAAGGGACCAACACATAACGCTTGGCCACATTGAGGGCGCGTATATGACCAGGGGCCTGGAATTCAGGGGTTGCGCCCTATGTTTGCCCAAATTATGGGTTTTAAACTATATGTTATATTTTTTAGTGATTTTTCAGCATGTTTGGGAGGATTTTGGCCATTATTGGAGGATCTGGAGACTTTTTGAGGCCAGATCTTGGGGGGAAGTTGGGATTTTGTTGCCAAATTCAAGCCTATATAAACCAAAGGTTCTTGGCAGCCTTGGATCAGGTTCAGAAGAGGAGAAATGTTGAATAATTGTAAAGCCAAAGACATTTTTATGCAGGGAAGCCATTGAGGAGAGCAACTTTGCGGACCATTTTCGGGAGCTTCGTTCATCTGTTTTCGGTGGTATCAGTTGTGTTGGGTTATTGAGATCTAGAAGAACACAGCTAGATTAGTTTGTAATCCATTTGACACTTTTATGATGTATGTTTGAGGTTTTGAACATAAATAATAAAAACCTCACCCACTAAGACAAAGGCCCGGAGACATAGGCGATATTGCCGAACTCCGTTAACAACTTTTGTTGTTATGGTTTGCTGATTCTTGTGCTTATTTCCAGATCTGTATATCTTATTATGGCTTCCATGTTAAATGTTTAATTCTTCCTCTTTCTTCAAATTCTTAAATGGTTAATGAACTCATGTTTTAAAACTCAACCATATTCTTTAAAAGATCTTTTCGGATCAAGTGGTATCAGAACAAGTTGACGATTGTTTTTTGAGTTTGCATGATTACCATGGAAAAGCTTAATCATGGTGAAGGCGAGCTTGTTGAAGAGAATGCTGAGATTGGATCGAGAAATAGAACTTCTCAAAGTGAGAAGATGGCATCGGAAGAGGGACTTTCTCATGACAAGGTAGAGTTTCGAAAGACCTTCTTCGCCATGTCGGAGATGATGAAGGTTTTATATGACGATTACTTGGAACGGAAGAGACCGATTCTAGGTGAATCTTCAAAGGCCAAAATTGAAGAAGGAGAGGATCCTACTAAACCTCCTTCTTCTCCATCAACTTCTTCTTCTTCAAGTACAAGTTCCAAAGCCACCACAAGAAAACATTCCCATAAACATAAAAATGATATGCCTTTACTTAAGCTTGATGTGAAGTTTGAATTACCCATGTATGATGGTGAAGTCAATGCAAAGAGGCTTGATAATTGGGTTAGACAGATGGAAGTTTATTGCAGTGTGCAACAAATCAAGGATGAGACAACTCAAATCAAATTGGCATCGCTTCGACTTGCAGGCACAACACTCATCTGGTGGCAAAGCAAGTTGCAAAATGGCACACAACAAGTGGGTAATGTATTTCCATCATGACAAGTTTTTGTTTCTGCACTGAAAAAACAATTTTATCCTTTGGGTTATAAAGAGAAAGCTTTAATTGAATGGCAAGGTCTTAAACTAAGAAAGGGACAAACAGTGCAAGAATACATAGATGAATTTCGTAAGATGGCATTAATGTTAGACATTCCTTTACATACCCAAGAAACTCTTATGACGTATATAACTGGGTTAGACAGATGGAAATTTATTGCAGTGTGCAACAAATCAAGGATGAGACAACTCAAATCAAATTGGCATCGCTTCGACTTGCAGGCACAACACTCATCTAGTGGTAAAGCAAGTTGCAAAATGGCACGCAACAAGTGGGTAATGTATTTCCATCATGGCAAGTTTTTGTTTCTACACTTAAAAAACAATTTTATCCTTTGGGATATAAAGAGAAAGCTTTAATTGAATGGCAAGGTCTTAAACTAAGAAAGGGACAAATGGTGCAAGAATACACAGATGAATATCGTAAGATGGCATTAATGTTAGACATTCCTTTACATACCCAAGAAACTCTTATGAAGTATATAGGAGGTTTACCTGCACACATTCGTAACACTATATTTATATTTCGACCTACTAATCTTGATGAGGTTTCTATTCAAGCGACATACATTGAGGCAAGGAAAACATGAGTTGGTGTATCAGGGGAATTGTCTTCAAGAAAAGAGGACAAAAGGAAGTGGAATGGAAAGAAGGCAAATTTAGTGGCAAGAAAGGAAGAGAAGCTCTCTTGCAAGCATTGCAAGAAAGAAGGGCATGATGAGGAACATTGTTGGCAATTCCATCCCGAGAAGAGACCGAAATGGTTCAAAGAGAGGAAAGGGAGGCAAACAATTGCAGCAGCAACACGACCAACAAACTTGGGATCAAATTCGGGTGATGAGTCTAAAATCACAACAGTTGGTTTGATAGGTAAAATTGGTGATGGATATGATTCTAGAAGTAAATTGTTTCACATAAGGGTCATAATGAGGCATACTAAGGTCGACACATTGATAGATAGTGGATTTCAATTTAACTTGATTTCAGAGCAAGTGGTTAAACAATTGGGATTAAACACTCAGATGCATCATAAACCTTACTCACTTAAATGGATAAGCAACAATCATAAATTGCACATAACAAAGCAATGCACGTTAAAGTTTACAATTTCATCACAGTTTGTGGATGAGGTAACATGTGATGTAGTGCCACTCAATGAATGTGGAATGGTCTTAGGCAGTCCTTATTTGTATGATCGCAAAGAAATCTTCTACAGGGAACAAAATCAATATCACTTAATCAAAGAAGGCAAGGAATATGTTGTACATGCTCATCACTTAAAAGCAAATCAATCTCTTCAAACAATGGAACAATTAAGGAAGGCATCTTATGCAAAGAACACACCTATAATTGTGCCAAATAAAGCAATTGATCTTAAGCATGAACATGAGATGGTTGTGGAATGGAAGTCCAATCATACTTTACTTCTAGATAAGCTAATGTCGTGCAAGTACTACAAACATATTAGCTCATTTGCAGTCATATTTCTGATGTTACCATTGCTAATGTTGTCAACATGGATGATAGTGGCTTCAGTAAGATTTGACAGAGTACAAGTGGCTAACAATATGTTTTCAGTTGTCATGGTTGTTTTTCAATTGATCTTGATGAGGTAGGTGCACATGACAGAGTTTAAAGACAAAGAACAAGTGGGGTGGCCTATCTCGCACTTGATGAAAGGTTAGTATCCTTTTGGAGGACCAAAAGGTCTTAGTGGGGAGGCATGATCCAAAATGGGTCCAAGAAGGCCTAAAAATCAAAGTGCTCAAAATCGCTTCAAATCGGATGTGTGTGTAGGTCTCGTCGTTACAAATCCAACGCAACTTGAACGGGCTCAAACAAATGTCGTATGAGCAAGATATCACGTTCTATTTGTTTTGCCAAACAAACATTTTTTTTTTTATGACTGTGCAGTCCGTACAGTGCTGACGTGGCAGTTGACTGTACAGGTCGTACAACCGTACAGTGACATGGAAAAGGAGTGGCATGCTGACTGGGCAGGTGTGATAGACGTGGTAGAAACACATTTTGACACGTGGCATATTTGGACTAATGGTATTGTGCCACGTGGCCCAGTCGTGGGTTGTCACGTGGCACCTCTAGGTTGGTTGATGATTGGAAAAATTATATGTGACTCCATAGGAGTCGAACCCGCGACCTCCAGGCGTGGGGGAAGTTACTTGGCAGGGTTGTGCTTCCAGCTCGCCCATATTGTTTCTTGTTAACTATGGTTCAAATATTTTGTTTGAATGTGGAGTGTTGTAAGTTCGGCGGAGAATAGGGTCGGGGCTAGGCCCCAGCCCCTAGCATGTTCCATATAACCATACCATATATTCACACCTTTAAACTTCGTGCGGTCCGTCACTTCGGTACAACCTCGACGCATTCACCATTCCATGTGACCTTAACATATGCTTCGGACCTCCAAACTATGGCGCGCGTGGTATGGGATAAGCCCCAGTTGGTGGGGGGGATAGTCCGCGACCAAAGGCTCAAGACCAGGGGCCAATCTAACAAAAAGGCACGTGGAGGATTAGGACAGGGCCATATGGCCAAGCCACATGACTAGGGGTTGGAGGTTAAGGGACCAGCGCATAGCGCTTGGCCACATGGAGGGCATGCATATGACCAGGGTCCCAGAATTCGAGGGTTGCACCCTATTTTTGCCCAAATTATGTGTTTTTAACTATATGTTATATTTTTTAGTGAATTTTCAACCTGTTTGGGGGGATTTTGACCATTATTGGAGGATTTGGAGCCCTTTTTGAGGCAAAATATTGGGGGGAAGTTGGGAGTTTGTTGCCAACTTCAAGCCTATATAAACCATAGGTTCTTGGCAGCCTTGGAGCAGGTTCAAAAGAGGATAAATGTTGAAGAATTGTAAAGCCAAATACATTTTTATGTAGGGAAGCTATTGACGAGAGCAACTTTGCGGGCCATTTCCGGGAGCTTCGTTCATCCGTTTTCAGTGCCGTCAGTTGTGTTAGGTTCTTGAGATCTAACAGAACACAACCAAATCAGATTGTAATCCATTTGAAACTTTTATCATGTACTTTTTAAGCTTTGAAGAGAAATAAGAAAAACCTCACCCATTGAGACAAAGGCCCCGAGACGTAGGCGATATTGCTGAACTCCGTTAACAAATTTTGTTGTTATGGTTTGTTGATTCTTGTGCTTATTTCCATATCTGTATATCTTATTATGTCTGCCATATTAGATCTTTAATTCTTCCTCTTTCTTCAAATTCTTAAATGGTTAATGAACTCATGTTTTAAAACTCAACCATAGTCTTTAAAAGATTTATTCAGATCACTGCATTTCTAGGTTATATCTCATATTCATCTCATTTGTTAGACTTTAGATTTCCAACTGTCAATAAAACCTATTTTTGCTGCTCATAAACAAAATTGTCATGGTTGCGCAACATATTTGCTACACAACTGTAAATTCTACATTTTAAGTTCACAATCAAAACAAAAGCTCCAAAACATGGTATAGGCATAAAAAATGATATAACCATGTATAATGATCCAGCCTTGATAAAACAATTATCATGCCATCTTCAAATATTTAGGGCATTTGATAAAAAGACAAAATGCAAAATTGGGTGAAATTAGTTACAAGGGGTGCAAATCTCTGCTGGTTCAGCAAGCAGATCAAGTTTTCCCTTCCCTTTCTTGTATGTCTCCAACTGCTGCAAGTTTTGCTTGAGTGTTTTGTTCTCTCTCTTCAATGCTAAATTTTGTTGATACATGCTCTTCAACTATTTGTGCAGTGGTAAGGTTCCTTTTACCATTGCTCTGGCCTTATATATTGCAGGTTTACAATCATCTAAATGTTCTTTGAGCTTGAGCCTTTCTTGCCCATCTTGCTCCCTGAGTTGAATTATTACATTTTGTGCCTCTTTCACTTGTCTTCTCATTCCGTTGAAAGTATTTTGATCCTCACCATGGGTAGTATTCTTCTTTTATGCTTCTGTTGGCTGGCCCTTTGTTAGAGTTTCTTCCCGAGTCTACAATTTTCTAGCTGAGGATCTTGTCAAAGGAACATTAGGTTTAGGTTTTTCTTTCACCTTTGAAGTTTGCTCCACTACCTTCCCCTTACCCTTTGTTTTGGAACCTGTTGGAGTTAAAGGCACCGATGTTTCACCTGTTACTGATATATATTTCTTGAAGGTATGTTCCAAAGCTTTTGTCTTGATTTCCCTGTTCTCATGCTACAACTGTGCTATGACAAAATGAGATTTCTTCAATTGTTCTTGCAGCTCAATGATAAGGTTGTCTTTGTCATCAAAGAGATCTGTTTCTGTGAAGGCCTCTGGAGCTTCATTAGGTGCTAGTGATGTGTGCATGGCAGACATCGTTTTTGTTGCTAACCTAATAACTGGTGTACTAGGAACTTTGACCACTTCTGGGGAAAATTGGAGCTTTTTCCCTCTCTTCTTTGCTTGTTGGCTTACTGCAGGTTTCTCAATTTCCTTTGCCCTCTTTTTGACAGAAATCTCAGGGAAAAATGTGGTGGTATTTTCTACAGATGAAGGTGTATCTCTCATGCTCTCTGTGATGCTAAACGAATCAATTGTTATCTTTGACGATGATGCAAAAGTTTCCCAATCATGATTCCTCTTTCTGAGTTCTTCTAACACCAACAACTTTATCAATGAAAAATGGAAGAGGTTCGGTTCCCCTTGGTCTTTCCTTACTTGCACTATGTCAGCCATATTCCCTAGGCTTCTAAACAGGTAATAGGGTAGATTTAAAGGTTTCCTACCAGTGAAGTGCATTAAGAGCCTGATATGATATTGGTAAACCCTAGTGAGTATTCCTTGACATGTGAAAAACATTCGAATTACCCTCATCAAGATGTTATGATTCTCTAATAGAAGTTATTTGGGTATGGTGGATCCAAAATCTGTGTTTCTAAATTCAGGCTTAAAAAATTCATGGTAGCAGGCTAGATCCAGTTGCATACCTTTGAACCATTTCTCTCCACGAGCAGGGATCTCCGTTGCAAAAGTGATGGTGTCTTCATAAACTTGAAATTGCATGTTTCCCACTTTAGTTTCAATACCATTAAATCTCAATGCAAACTCCTTTGACACCTGCATGTTGTACCCTTGAAGATTTTCACAAAATCTAATGCAACCCACTTGTTCAAAAGAAACCATGATTGATGGATATGCATTTACTATCCTTAGGTCTTGAGTCTCAAATCTAAAAATTACACCACCCTTTACAGTCCTCCTCCTGCCTTGTGAAGTCGCCATGATGTTGATATATGCTGCTTACATGTGGGAAAGAAATAAGAGGATTATGTGCAGGGTAAAACACAACAATTGCAAATGCGCAATGAAAGAGAAAAATTAGGGATATAGTCTGTGTTTTAGGGAGAAACTTTAGGCCTTTGGGTTCATAAGAAAAGTCTTCTTTTAAAACGTCAACTAGGGGGTGAAACCAGCAGTTAGATGGTGCAAGAGTAAAGGAGGTGATGATGTGAAAAACTGTATGCAATGTCACCTGCAACCCGTGCACAACAAATTGAATGAGGGGTTTGCAATTTGCAAAGAGGAAAAATGGCGATCAGGAGTTTTACTGCAGGTAGAATGAGGTAATTTGAAAGTGACAATCAACTTAAATTTCCACTTTAAACAATAATTTCCTTGTTTTACTTCTTTAACAAATTTGATAAACCACGAGAGGACTGACTCTAAGTTATTTTGATTGTTCACCTGATCTTTCATTATAACCCTTAGTTGATATGACAACCCACATTCTTTGACACGAAGACCACATGACTCACAACTCAAACTTTATTTTATGACCTTATCTAAGCAATTTTATTAATCATAAACCCTTTGACTGATAACATGACTTTCACCTAAAAGATACATGCCATGGTCGTTATGAGACCAAAGCATGATTTTTCCCTACCATACATACTTAACCCAGACTCTAACAACCTATTTATAGGACACTAACATGAGAAGGTTGTTGGAATACTAAGAGGGTGGGGGGGGGGTGTGATTCAATAAGAGCACTTTTATTACTTTTAACCACAATTTATCAACTTAAATTCAATCAACAATATCTCATCAATGTATTAATCAAGAGTATATCATCAATTTATCTTGAGTACATAAACATAAGAAGCATCACATCACATTAAATACACAGTACACCAGAATTTATGTGGAAACCCAAATGGGAGAAAACCATGGAATGCTTTCTTATATATCAAAGATTACATTCATTGGAAGCACCAACTTCCTGATTCTCCAACTGCAAATGGAAGGAGGCTATGACCCCCTATTTACCGGCTCCAATATGAAGGAAGCTACAAATCCCTTAATTCTTTGGCTCCAACTAGAAGGAGGATACAACCCCCTGCCTCTTAGACTCCAACCTGAAGGAAACTCCAACTCCCAAAGTTCTTCGTCACCAACTGGAAGGAGGGTACAACCCCCTTTCCTTGCCCCGTCCTGCTGCCCTTAAATATAAATGTAGACGAATTGTCACTACCGTTGTCACTGCAACTGTTCTCCAACACCAACCGGAAGGAGGATACAACCCCCTTTCCTTGCCCCATCCCACCATCCTGAAATATAAATGTAGACCAACTTTCACTACCAATGTCACTTCAACTGTCACTGTCACTATCACCGTCACTATCTTTTTCACTACCATTGTCGTTGTCACTGTCACTGCCTCTATCACATCAACTTATAGTTGTCACTGTATCATCAACCTGTTATACCAAAACCTATACCATACCATGCATCAACTATGAACCAATAAATGGAGTATAGCATGCATCAATCCTATACCATAAGATATGCCAACTGTAGATACGATAACATCACATAAAATGTAATAGAGCATCAAGCACATATAAAACCAATAGCATATACCATATGTATAGATTTGTATCATATCACAAATGAAGTGCCTCAAAGAACCCAAACATATGTCTCATCCATATACCACCATACATCAAGTGTGTACCTCAATCATACATCCACATCTAAAAGTTGAACCATAACAATCATACCATAACCAGATACAAGAATATACCTCTATCAACCATGTATCCAAGATGTACCTCAATCATGTGCCAAACCAAACATACCTCAAGCATGTATCATACCATAACCATGTATAGCCATCCCAACAAGTATATAAGCATACCAATACCATTGTAGCTGACATGACGCACAGTAGATATGACCTGTAAGTTCACTTCTGAATTTTGGGACCTGGTATCAAAATAACCCCCAAAATTGTCTTGTCCTTGCGGGACTAAGACATCCTGTCACGCGGGGCCTCACGTTACGAGCCCTAAGCAACCCACAGGGGTGCCTCACGGGACACTCATGGTCTGACCCACGGGGGCTAACCAAACTAGGGTTTCCTCAACGAGATTCTCTTTCCTATGCAACCCCGAAACTCCTGCATTCCTCTCTTGTCTCTACCTCAGATTTCTCGGTCGCTAACTTGAAAAATAGATCACTAGTTGACTAGAATAGTTTCAATAGAATAAGTGAGTGAATGTAATGTGAATGACTCCTTGAGGTGTATTTATAATTTTTCTAAGTAACCTCTCTCCTTAAAATTTGGGGCTTCTATAATTTCTTGTTACAACTACTTTACCCTTTCATTAAAGACTTGTAACCAACTAGGGGCTTCTTGACCATTCTTCGGGGCTTCTAACTTCACAAGGCCATAACTCCTCAACCAATTTTGGGTCCCATAACCATGCCTTTGGAGCTACTAGACTTCTTCAAGGGTTGAAATAAATGACAACCAATCTTTCAACAATCTCCCCCTTTGGCATTGATGGCATGGTAACACTCATGCTTGTGCTCATGCTCCCCCTGGGACCATTGCCTGTGACCATTGCTCCCCCTTTCTTCATGCATCTATTCTCTATTTATGTGCCTACTCCCCCTGTCTTCATGCATCTTTTCTCTATTTCCATGCCTTTGTTCTCTCTCCCCTTTTGACATCAGTGGCAAAGGGTTATTCTCCTTTGTTCTCTCTCTCTCTCCCTATTTGCAAGCCTCTGCTTTCTCTTAATGGTGCTTCCTCGTGTAATAATATGATGTATATAAAAATCAATCAAAATATTCATTACTTGTATTCTTCGAGACTCTTACATCTATCCCCATGTCTAAGTGTGTATGATGTTGTGTGGACCACTAAGGGGCAGAAACTACTTCATGTTTTTTGTCGAAGATACTCAAAAGTCTCCCTCGGAAGGGGTTTGGTGAAGATATCTGGAATTTGTTTGTTTGTCCCAATGTACTCTAGCTTGATGTTCTTCTCACTGGATTCTTAGAGATACTGATAGCACTAGTGTTATCACATAGTATTGAAATAGGCTCATCATACTTCACTTGTATATCCTGCAAGGTTTGTTTCATCCAGAGCACTTGAGCGCAACATGTTGCAGCTGCAATATACTCTCCTTCTGTTGTGGATAAAGATACTGATGACTGTTTCTTGCTCAACCATGATACTAGACAATTGCCTAAGTAGAAATCTACTCCACTTGTACTTCTTCTATTGTCGATACAACCTGCCCAATCTACATCTTTTTAATCTACCAAAGCTAAATCATTCCCTTTTGGATATCATAATCCAAACTCTTATGTCCCTTTGAGATATTTGAATATCCTCTTTACTTCCATAACATCTGTTTCCTTTGGTGCTGCTTGAAACCTTGCAACATGTCCAACTACCCGCATTACGTCCAGTCTAGATGATGTCACATAGAGTAAGCTACCAGTCATTGATCTATAGAGTCTCTGATTTGCATCCTTTGAATCATCATCCTTGCTTAACTTGCAACTAGTATGCATAAGAGTAATCACTGGTTTACAATCTTCCATTCAAAACTTCTTTAGCATTTCTCTGATATACTTGGTCTAAGAGATGAAAATACCTTTATCATGCTGACATATCTATAATCCCAAAAAGAATTTCAACTCACAAGTAGAGACATTTCAAACTCATTATGCCATGTCTTTGGAAATTTCTTGACTCATCCTATCATCATCACTTCTGAAGATAATGTCATCTACATAAATGTCAATTATCAATACACTGTCTTGATCCACTTTTATGTAGAGATTGTTGTCTGCATTGCCCTTCTTGAATCCCTATTGCTGAAGATACCTGTCCAATCTTGAATACCATGCTTTGGGTGCGTACTTAAGTCCATACAATGATTTCTTCAACATGCACACATAGTCTTTCTTCTATGATAGTATAAATCCTTTTGGTTGTTCGATGTAGACTTCTTCTTCTAGTTCTCCATTAAGAAAGGTTGATTTAAAATCCATTTGATACACCTTGAATCTTTTGGAACATGCATATGCTAAGATCAATCTGATTGCTTCCATCCTAGCAATTGGAGCAAAGTTTTCTTCAAAATCTATGCCTTCAACTTGAGTATATCCTTTGCATACTAGTCTTGCGTCTTCTTCTTTTTTTTCTGGTTAATTGTCCATCTTTGTTCAGTTTGTTTATGAATACCCACTTTGTGCCTATCACGTTCTTGTTCTTTGGTCTTGGAACCAGTTCCCATGTATCATTCTTCTCAATATGATCCAACTCTTCATCCATAACCTTGATCCAGTGTTTGTCTTTGCCGACTTCTTCAAAATTGCTTGGTTCGATAGTGAATATCAGTGCTAGGTGTTGTTGATTTGACGAACGTATTCTTCTTCAGGTTTCAACTCTTGCATCCTTACTCCCAATAATCTGTTCTGGTGGATGGTTTTTTTGTAGTCATCGACTAGGTGTCTTGGGATGTATCTATTGCTCATCTTCTTCTTGGTTTGCTTCTCGCTGCTCTTCTTCTTCTTTTAGATCTTTTTCTTCATTCTGCTCCTTTGAATATTTGCTTCCTTCCTTGATCTTTCATACATCTTTCTCTTCAATCGTTACATTGATTCTTTACACAATTTTGTCAAGTCTTATATTGAAGCATTTATATGCCCTTCTCTTGCACGAGTACCCGAAAAATATGCCCTTGTCAACTCATGATTCAAATTTTCCAATCCTGCCATCTTCTCTTTTGATGTAGCACTTACTTCCAAATACTCTGAAATGCTTCACATTTGTTGGTCTTCATTTCCATAGCTCATAGGGAGTCTTATCAATGTTGCTTCTGAGCATTCCTCTATTATGAATATGAATTTTTGTATGAACTTCATGTACCCAAAAGACATCACCCAACTTGTAATATTTCAACATGGTTCTGGCCATTTCTTGTATTGTTCTGCTCTTTCTTTCAGTGACTCCATTTTGTTGTGATGTCATGGCTGTTGAGAATTGTCTTTTTATTCCATGCTCACCACATAAATCTGTAATGTCTTTTGATGTAAACTCTCCACCATAATCTAATCTTAAACATTTGATTTTCATATATTCTTGGTTTCAACCATTTCTTTGTATATCTTTAAGTTTTCAAATGCCTCTAACTTCTTCTTGAGAAAGTTGATTGCAGTGATTCTTGTGTAGTCATCAACCAATACCATAAAGTATTGTTTGTCTTTCAACCCCTTTGTTCTCGTTGGTCCACATAGGTTGGTATGCGCAATTTCCAATGGTTTTGTCATAGAGTGTTCTTTTGTCTTGAAACTGGTCATGGTTTGTTTTCCCTGTAGACAATGTTTGCATATAGTGTTTGTTGGCCTTGAAATCTCAAGAATTTCTCTTCCTACTTTCTTTTTGCTAACTTTGACCATATTATCAAAGTTCATGTGACCCATCCTTCTGTGCCCAAGCAAACTTTAATTTTCCTTTCCTAAAAAACATTTTTCCTTTTTTATTTCATTTAAGACCTAAATGTTGTTTGGGGTTCTCATAGTTGTAGCCACCAACCTACTTGATCCTTCTTTCCTTATCTCACATTTTTATGAATCAAACAAAAGTTTTTTTCCCTGATCACACATTTGACTTACACTGAGTAGATTGTGCTTCATATCTTCAACTAGTAGAACATTTGTTTGCCTTTGCATCCTTGCTTCCAAGCTTGAATGTGCCTCTTCCTAAAATTCTAGTTGAGTTATCATTGTTGAATGACATTGATCCATCTTGTTCCTTCTTCAGGGTAAGGAACCTATTCTTGTCACCTGTCCTACACTTTAAGCATCCACTATCAACATACCATATGCTTCTCTTGTGTTGAGCTTGTAGAGCAAGAGAGCATTCTTTAGTGTTGAATTAGTTCTGCTTTCTTATCAATATCCTATGTGGTTCCTATTTTTGATTGTTTGTATTTTGTCTTGATTCTCTTGGCGGAACAATTAATCTCCAATATGTGGCCATGTGTCCCAAAGTTGTTGCATTTGTAACATTCCGCTTCATTACTCAATGATCCAAAATTGTTGCAGTTTCTCTTCTGTGTTTGATAAGGCCTTCTTGGATAACTATTATTTGAGTAGTCTTCATAGTTTCTTTTGTTCTTAGCATTTGCTCTACAGTTCAAAGATTTTTACCCAAAACTATTACATGAATGACATAAGCTAAGAAAAAGAGTATGATACCTAGAGGTGGAAGGTCTTCTAAATGGTTTTTCTCTTCTGAAGTCTTCCTCTTCTTGAGGTCTTGTTGGATGTTGTTGATTCGAACTTTGTATCTTCTAAATGGTGCATTTTCTCTGTGATTTTCTTGTCGGGTCATTTTTGTCTTCTTCCTTCTTAGGAGAACCTTTCATGACTTCTGCATAGGTTCTTTGTTCTGCTTCCCATTCTATTGACTTTGAGCTTGAACCTTACTCAATGTGTATTTGGTTGTATCCTAACCCGGTCTTGTCATACTATGGTCTCTGACTCTTGATAATCTCATCCAATATTTTAGTGTTATTCTGCTGCATATCTTTCTTCTAGATATCTTTTCTGAGAGTGACTATTTCTGCTTCCAAGCTTTCAATCACGCTTTCTTTTTCTTCCAACTGATTTATGAGTGCTTCTTCAATCAGTATGTCTTCTTCTACCTGGATTTTTAACTTTGTGATCGTTTGCTCAACTTCTTCTAGGTCTGAATTATGAGATCCTTCTTTCATCTTTAGTTCTACTTTGAGTGACTTGTTTCTCTTTCTTTCCTTCCTTGGTTATTCTAAGCCATTGATTAGTCATGCTCTAAGATCAACTTTGCCTTATTCTTCAGAATCTTCTTCATCATCTTCTATGACCATGAAGAGTACTCGTTTTGAATCACTGTCACTATCATCATTGCCATTTGATGATAATTTTTCTTCCCTTGAGTAGAAAATTTTCTTGAAAGATTTATTTTTGTTTCTTCTCTAATATCCCTTTTGAATTTTCTTTTTCTTCTGAGGATCATGTTCGTCATCGTTATTTTTATTCTTTTCATTAGGATATTTAGAAGCAAAATGACCAATACCACTACAATTAAAACATTTCAATGGAAACATACCTTTATACTTGTCGGTTCCTCTTTTCAACTTCCTTACGAAGTTTGCCATTTCTTCATCTTCCTATGAGTCATCGTTGCAGCTGCAATCTGACTTTGACTTTAGCTTGTTTTTCTTCTTTGAATTCTTGGATGTCTTGAATTTTTCTTCCTTTGTGACTTAATTGTCTTGCTCTATCCTCATTTCGTAGGTTGTGAGTATCCCATGTAGCGCGTCCATGCTTAATGTAGCTAAATCTACCCTTTCTTCCGGGGCTGAAATATTAGGGTCATATCTCATGGGTAGAGACCTCAACACCTTTTGAACAATGACTGGTTCCTTCATTTCTTCTCTGAAATCTTTAATGGCATTGATTATATCATCAACTCGTAGAAAGTAGGTGACAATGTCTCCATCTTTCTTCATCTTCAATTGTTTGAATTTGGCTCTAAAGGTTTGAAGTTTGGCTCCCTTGACTTTGGCATCACCTTCGTAGATATTCTAAAGTTTGTCCCATACTTCCTTTACATAATCATAATGTATATATACATTTGACATATACTGATTCAGTTAGACCATTTAGAATGGCATTTTTGGCCCTTGAATTGTTCTCTTAAAGTTTCTTTCCATCCTTGTTTGTTGGTGGAGTGGTCTGTGCATTGTATCCATCAACTACTGATCTACAGACATCAAATCCATGTTCCTGCACATATGTTTTCATCCTTCTCCTCCAAAAGGCATAGTTTTGGTCGTCAAAGTATGGTACTCCAATCTTAGTGTATTCCATGATCTCCTTCTAGTGGTTAGACCGTCTCTTGAAGGACCTGCTCTGATACCAATTGTTGGAATACTGAGAGGGTGGGGTGAATCCGTATCAACACTTTTATTACTTTTAACCATTGTATATCAACTTCAATTCAATCAACAATATATCATCAATGTATTAATCAACAATATATCACCAATGTATTAATCAACAATATATGATCAATGTATCATAAGTACATAAACATAAGAAACATCACATCACATCAAATACATAGTACACCAGAATTTACGTGGAAACCCAAATGGGAGAAAAGCACAGAATGCTTTCTTATATATCAAAGATTAGATTCATTGGAAGCACCAACTTCCCGATTCTCCAACTACAACTGGAAGGAGGCTACAACCCCCTGTTTACATGCTCCAACCTGAAGGAAGCTACAACTCCCTAAATTCTCTGGCTTTAACCAGAACGAGTCTATAACCCCCTGATTCTCAGGCTCCAACCTTAAGGAAGCTCCAACTCCCTGAGTTATCCAACATCAATCAAAAGGACATTACAACCCCCTTTCCTTGCCCTGTCCTACCTCCTTGAAATGTAAATGTAGACCAACTGTCACTACCACTATCACTGCCACTATCAATGTCACTGCCTCTATCATTGTCGCTATCTCTATCACTGCCACTATCACAGTCACTATCATTGCCTCTATCACATCAACCTATAACTGTCACAGTATCATCAACCTACTATACCAAAACCTGTACCATACCATGCATCAATTGTGTACAAACAAATGGAGTAGAACATGCATCAACCATATACCATAAGATATGCCAACCATAGATATCATAACAATATATAACATGTACTAGAGCATCAACCACATATAAAACCAATGCCATATACCATATGTATAGATTTGTATGATATCATCAATGAAGTGCCTCAAAGAATCCAAACACATGCCTCATCCATATACCAACATACATCAAGTGTATACCTCAACCATACATCCACATCTCAAAGCTGAACCATAACAATCATACCATAACTAGATACAAGAATATACCTCTATAAACCATGTAGCCAAGATGTACCTCAATCATGTACCAAACCAAACATACCTCAAGCATGTATCATACCATAACCATGTATAGCCATCACAACAAGTACATAAGCATACCAATATCTTTGTTGTTGATGCACAGTAGATCTGACATGTAAGCTCACTTTTGACTTCTAGTACCTGGTATAAACATAACCCCCAAAATTATCTTGTCCTTGCGGGACTAAGACATCATGTGACGCAGGGCCTCGTGTGACTATCCCTAAGCAACTCCCAGGGTTTCCTCGTGGGACACTAGTGGTATGACCCATGGGGGCCAACCAAAATAGGGTTTCCTTAGCGAAATTCGCTCTCCTTTGCAACCCCAAAATTCCCGGACTCCTCTCTTGTCGCTACCTTAGATTTCTTCGTCACTAACTTCACAAATACATCACTAGTTCACTAGAAGATGCTCAATAGAATAAGTGAGTGAATGTAATGTGAATGACTCCTTCAAGTGTATTTATAATTTTTCTAAGTAACCTCCCTCCTTGAACTCAGGGGCTTACTCTTTCAATAAAGACTTATAACCAACTAGGGGCTTCTTAACCATTCTTCGGGGCTTCTAACTTCGGAAGGCCATAACTCCTCAACCGCGAGGAACACCTTGGATTTCTTCACTTTTCAGTTCTCTTTGGTACCATGTTTTGTTATTTTTGACCAAATAGTGTCCTAAATGCTTTCTCATTTATTGTGGAATATGGTGGAGTTCATTCTACTAATTGTTGCAAAATCTAGTGGAATATGTTTCATTGATTGATTGTAGAAGCCGGTGTGGCCCACTTCACCATTTTTTGTAGAAAATTACAACTTGCCATTGATCCAGTATTATTACAAGTTCCTTTCAATGTTGATCATCCTTTGTTGCGCATCCTGTATGTCTTGTTGTGGATCTTGTTTGTTGTAGCTCATCAATTTTTCTATCTTGCTATAGATCTCGTTCGATGAAGATCATCACTATTTTTTATCCTCGTTTTTTGTAGATCCTCGCTCGTTACTAGCCTTGTTATTGGTGTTTGTTGCGGATCCCCATTTTCTACATAGCCAATTGTCTGCTGCCACTCCTTGCATGTTGTTACTGTTGATTGAATGGATCCAGTCATCAATATGAATATCAGGTAAGGTATAAAGGTATGCACTGCTCCACCTATACTTATTGTCCCATTCAATTACCATTATCCTCACTTGTCTCGTCAACCGGTCAAGCATGGTTTGTTCTTCAATTGGGGGGAACCACGTGTTGCAATCTTTATGAATTCTATTCACATCACTCCCCATCATTGTTCCTTGTTACTCCTTGTCATCCTTCACTCATTCAACATCATTTATTGTTTCATCCTATCACCACTTTCCATGTACCTTCTTGTCACCAAGTCAGATATGTCAAATATTTACTTGATCTGAGCCATTACCGACATATTTTCCAATCTTGACTTGCCATTTTTCTCTTACATTCCTAATTTGCAATATCGATTACCATCTTCCCTGCCAATTGAACAATGTGTGCATTATTGTTCTTGTCATTGGTAGATAATGATTACTTTCGACTACTTTGGGGCATTAGTTGTTGTTTCCCCAATGCATCATATTTCCATACATTGTTGATTTTCATCTTGGGAGGATTTATTGTTAGGTATGAACCCAAAAACTTAGTTCAATTGCAAAATAACCAAGAGGTGTTTTAAAACTTTCTTTGTGTAGGATGGATAACCTATTTTGAGAAATCACAAGGGTTCAATTCCTCTATCACTCTTAAGTTTGCATAGAGTTTTTCTCCATTCACTGCTATTATGCGTGGGGTGCATATAAAGGTTACTGAAGACTCCATTGCAAGGGTGATTGGCTTACCAAGAATGGGGATAGGTGATTCCAAAGAAAAGTTATTTTGTAACAAGCTTAGAGTGACTTTCTGGTGGGTGATGGAATAGTTGAAGATGGGAAAAAGTGTGTGAAACATCTCTCCTTACGCCACCCATGGCCAATTGTGGCACATTTTGTCCATAAATAATTAACCTATGAAAGGAGACATGGCCTCTTGTTTGGATATCATTTTAAATTACTCTCACACCTATGTCACAATTTTTTTTATCAATATCTCTTATTTTGTGTTGAAGAGCTTACAATTGACAACACAAAATGTTAGAGGTACAATAAATATTACTTCAAGTGTCACACACCATATGTTGATAAAGCTGTTGGTTTTGGATGCCTTGTCTAGTCTAGGAACAATTAGATATGGAATCCTTCTTACAAAGAGCTCCCAAGATTCAAAGAATAGACATGATTCGAGTAGATAAACAACAAGAAGAGGAAGCAAGAGAACAACAAGTAGGGGAAGCAAATGAACAAGAAGAAGAGGGACCAATTGAGCAACATCGGGATGTTCCTAACAAACTTTAATAGGAAGCAAGTCCCTCATCTTCTGTCCAAATTAACAATGATGTTGAAATCATTGGTGAGTATCTTTCGAAAGAGAAAATTCATCCATGCCCTATTATTTAAGAAGTTCCATTGACATAGGTACAACTTCATCCATGAGGAAAAGGGAAAGGCCCCCAAAAATAGTCTTCCCTCACGAATTCAAAGAAGAATTCTCAGAAGAAGGTGGAGATCTCATCAATAATCCTATGCAAAAAAAATTAGAAGAACAAAATCTGGCCACAAGAGGTCATGAAGACCTTGTTATAGAACAATCCATGCAAGAACAAAAAATGATGCCTAACTTCTTACCAGGTAATCTACTCATGAAACCTTCCTATTGTACTCTTCAAAAGTGAAATTATAAATTAAGGAAGGAGAATAAAAGGTTAATACATAAATTGAATATCCTTAGAAGAAAGTTACAAGGGCATAAGTCTCATGTAGGGTTGGACACCCTTGTCTAGGCTCTTGATATGTTCACTTGGTCACCTTATATTGAAGGTGACCTTGCTAAGGAAATAATTGCTACAAAAGTAATGGGTAAACCTTTAGCTATGGAAGCAACTTTGGAAACTACCAAAAATGAACTCATTGCTACTCATCCTCCTAAAAATCCCATTGAACCCAATGATTATACCACATGATTCATTGGGCCTCCCACGTAACTCTTTGGATCTCCCACAAAACTCGTTGGACTTCCTATAGAACTCGTCAGATCTCATATTCGACTCATTGCTAGGATTGATGCCGAGTTAATAAATGATGTTGCCACTACCTAGTAGGTCAATCCATTGATGACTCCTCTGTTACAGAGGAAATTGTTGAATCAATTGCTATGGTAGAAACTATTCAATCTATAATCACCCAGGAGGTTGAGTAGCTAGTTGTTGTAGCATCAACTGTTCATGATCATGAAGAACGTGCTATAAAAGATGATAATCCCAATAATATTTCCATAAGGGTTCAAAAACATGAACAATGGTATATTCAACCCTCTATCCAAGTTGTGTATATTCAAATAGATGTATAACTGACCAAACCCACTATCCAAATGGTAGGTACACAAACATTTTCTACATACACCAATGACTCTCTTCAAGTGTTAAGGTTCATAGCAGAGATTTACAAATGGAAATATACAATTTTAACTTATGGCATATGAATAGTTCCTTTATCAAAACATAAACATGGAATACACAACCTAAGGGAGTAATGGTTTGACATCATTTCCATGGATACAGTAAAGTGGGACAATTTAAAAGAAGACATAAAGAAAATCTCAGAACTTGAGGCAAAAATGAAGGCATTGAAGGAAGAGAAATGACATCTGAGTGCCCCTACTCAATTTGTTCCTAGTTGAGATGGACCTCTCCTACTTATGTTGTCTTCTTACAAGAATGTTATTTCTTATTCCAAATTAAATCTATAGAGGAAGATAGACCCCATCTCAGGTCTGTGAAGTCATGTTTGGAAGCATTCTTCAATAATAATCAGGAGGACAAAAATATATTATGTGATCTATGTCAGCATGAGATCCTCGTATTTCATGATAAAAAAATGGAACCCAAATCCGTTTGTTGGTGATGTGTAGCTAAGGGCCTTTACCTCTTTAAAGTATCATCAATTGCAATGGAATCAAGCTCAAACTACCATCGAGCATAATTTGCATAACTACAATTTGTGGATATGAGGAGAATACCTCAATCCTCATATTGTAATTGGGGAACATAAAGATTTTCTAGTCACCTATATGAGTATATATAATCACTGCAACTCAACAAGAGGTAAGCTCTTATTGTGCCAAACACATTAGTAATATGAGAATGAATGCTTGGTTATCTTGTAAGCATGGATGAGATATTTCCATTGAGGACATCAAAAGGAAAGATCCTTTCAGCTATCCAATTTTTTTCGAAGCATTAGAGAGGGTTGATAGATATACCAATTGCTTAATAATGCGTGGTCCAATATGTATGGGGCTCAAGCTCCATTATCCTCTCATTTGGTTCACTACACATAAATATCAGTTCTCTATGAACTAGATCCACAAGAGGAATCCAAATTTTGGTAGGTCATTAAGTGCAATGTTGGATACAATACAATACATGAGAAAGGATATCTTGCTTATAATCTCAATAACCTCCATCATAAATATTTGTATTCCAAATATGATTCAAATTGATCATAGAGGTTACAAGAGGGCACGCAACAATCTCAATTGGAGGGAAACGATGGGACCTTATATGATTCAGATTATTTTCGGCACGAAATGAGAGCATAGATATAATAAATAAATGTATAGAGATATCTTAGATATCCAATAATATAATAGAAATATATCAGAGATGAAACCATAAACATAGAGATACAGTGATACACAATTTCTATTAATGAGCGAAATGTACAAAATTGTAGAAATGCAGAGTGAAAGACTCGCTAGAATGGTGGCAGCTTATCTATGAGAAGAGATGTGATGGATACTCACATTCGCAAGAAGATGATTACAATGAGGCTCTAAAGGCATTTTTAACATAAACAAAATCCAAAACCCTAACCCCGGAAGATGAAAAGCGAACAATTTTGTGGACGACGTTTTGGGTAGTTTGGTGTATCAACTTCTAGAGGGTGTAACTTTGGCATACAATCTTTGTTTAGGGTGCACGATAGCTTGTTTGAAAGGTATCGTCAAGGAGATTCATTTTGGGGGCTCAATCAGATCCTTTGGCTATCATTGAGGTGCTCGATCCCGAAAAAACTTCATCCAGGCCCTCAAAATGGCCCCGAAAGTTTAGGAATAAAAAATCTGCTAAAAATAGTAAGTTGCCAGAACACTATTTTGTGCCAGTTGGAATAGGTGGGTGGCCACCAATATCCACCTGGATCAATCTTCCCTCCTTAGAAAGAAATGGTCTCCATTGCGTTGAGTTCCCGTGGCAGAGGGGAAAGCGATTATTGAATCTGAATCTTGGTGAGTTGCTTGCCTTGTTGGATATGTTGTGTTGCTTGGTTTGTGGAATCCTGTCACGAACCTGTTGTTGGCGTGGTTGAATCTATTCAACCAATCATTCTATATGAGATGGATGTGTGCAGAAGGAATCTTTGTGCTTTTTTGAAATCTTTTCGACCTGCTTCTGTTGGATAGAAGGTGCTTGGACCGAGGCTGTAGTGGTTGCAGTGTCCTTTTGTTCACCCTTTGAACATATTATGAATAAGCTAAATTTTGTAGTATGAGATACTACCTTGTGACACTGTTTAGGTGGGAAAGTAATTGGAACTACCTCTAGTATCCTATAGAGATGACCCCCCAGGGTAACAATGACACTATGGGGTTGAGACTCATAGATAGCATGGTGCTTCCACATATATGGTTGTCCCTAGAGAACATCACAGAAATCCAGCAGGGAAACATCACATAATACCTCATCCTTGAAGGGCTAGATGTTGTATGGCAATCGACACTGTTGGATGACATGAAGATCTCATCTCGGGCGAAGCCACCCAATGTTGTATGGCTGTGGGTGTGGTGTTGTCGACAATACCAACTGTTTGATGATCTCTGCTAAGATGAGGTTCTTCTCTCTTATGCTATCAACAATAAAATGAAGCGGGGTCCCCGTCACCCACATCTGTGAATGAAAAAGGCACTCCCCCTCTTTAGGATCTACTAGTTCTTCTGGTTGAATTGTTGTGGTTGTGACAATAACAGTGGGGTCTGCGTTGATGATCTGTCTTCTACCAGTATTTTCTAAATCAGGGTTCGACTCCTTGTCTTTGATCTTGGGCACCAATGACTGTTTTAAGCGACATCCATCAGTGTTATGCCAGAGGCTTTTGTGGAAATCGCACCATTTTCCAGTGTCCTTATTTTTCTTTCCATTACCCTTCTTTTCCTGTGGCTTAGACTGGTTTTTTGAAGGCTGGTTGTTAGGGTTGTCTTTACCATAATTTGGTTGTTGCGGATTTGCAGACCCAAACTCCCGCTTATTCTGGTGCTTAAATTTCTACTCGATTTTAACAACATATCGATAAGCAACACCCAATGATGAGATGTCCAAAAAATCCATTTCAGTTTGGATGTATCTCTGTAGAGCCTCATGGTATTTCAAAACCAAATGCCGCTTAGAATCTTTGATACCCATATTGGTGCGCAAGGTATGAAAGGTATTGGTGAATTCCGACACTGCTTGGCCCCTCTCTTGACACAGCGTGGTCCATCTCATGTATTGGTATTCATAGTTACCAACAGGGTAATATTATTCCTTGACCGCATCCACAAAAAATTCCCAAGTGGGCCCGACCCCATATATTTCAGACTCCTCTTTGGAAATTTTCTCCCAATAAGTTTCCCACCAATGTTTGACATGGGGGAGAGCCTTAAGGAGTGGGAAGGTGATATTTTCCCTATCAGACAAATTGTGAATAGAGAAATAAACTTCTAGCAGATTTAACCATTTTTCTAGGGCATTTGCATCTATTTGTCCTTCAAATACGGGAATATTAAAATTAGTGCGTACCTTGAAAGGAAAGGTGCCTCCAAAGTGGTCTCTTGATGAAGACACACCGGTTGTTATCGACAAGCGTTGAAGGATGTGGGATAAATTCTCCATCATTTCGTCCCTCTGTCGCGTGAGAGCTTGCTCAAGCAACATATTAATAGAATCGTCTGTTTTTATTTTCTTCCTCCATGGAGGGTTTATTGGGCACGCGAGAGTGATTTTCCTCAAGAGAGACAAGCTTGATATCCAACTTTCTATACTCATACCTCATCGGGGACATGCACTGAAAAAAACGATCAAGAGCAGCCTACTCTGATACCACTGATCTGGATTATTTTCGGCACAAAATGAGAGTGGATATATAATAAAGAAATGTATAGAGATATCTTAGACATCCAATAATATAACATAAATATATAAGAGATGCAACCATAAACACAGAGATACAGTAATACACAATTTCTATTAATGAACGAAATGTACAAAACTGTAGAAATATAGAGCGAAAGACTCTCTAGAATGGTGGTAGCTTATCTCTGAGAAGAGATGTGACGACTACTCGCATTCACAAGAATATGATTAAAATGAGGCTCTAAAGGCCTTTTTAACATAAATAAAATCCAAAACCGTAACCCCAGAAGATGAAAAAACAACAATTTTGTGGACCTCGTTTTGGGTAGTTTGGTGTATCAATTTCCCGGGGGCGTAACTTTGGAATACGATCTTCGTTTGGGGTGCACGATAGCTCGTTGGAAAGGTATCGTCGAGGATATTCATTTGGAGGGCTCAATCAGAGCATTTAGCTATATTTAAGGTGCTCTATCCCGAAAAAAATTCATTTAGGCCCTCAAAATGGCCCCAAAAGTTTAGGAACTGAAAACCTGCTAAAAATAGTAAGTTGCCAGAAAACTGTTTTGTGCTAGTTGGAATAGGTAGGTGGCCACCAATATCCACCTAGATCACTTTATTGCCATGATTATATCACCTTTTTTCCTTTTATTACTGCCTTTCACCATTCCTTTTTCACCTTATGTAACCATAACCATATCCATCTTGGCTCATATACCACTCAGGTACACTTTGCTTTTTCTAATTAGCATTTCAATGAATTCGATAATGCATTTGGTATAAATGGTGTTCTTTGTGTCGACTAACCTACAAATGAATTTGCTACAAATCAGGTGCATATCATAGAAGTCAAAGAAATGGTATGTTGCATAAGCAATAGCTTGCTACTGATCCATGAGTATTGTCAATGGCTACGGATCTGTGAATGATAGTTTTTGTAGAACTGGTGTTGTGAATCCCAGTCATCAAGTATGCCACTTGTCGATTGAAATGATTCCCCAAAGATCATGTTGTTGTGGAACCATGGGTTATCAACAAAAGCTTCTATGCAGTTTGAGAAGTTCTCTACAGAGCTGATGGATGTGTGGATGATTATGGTTGCAACTATCGAGCATCTCCAAGAGAGTTTACACTTTCCTATATTCCAACAACTAATCCAGTTGCATAGTTAGTTAAATATACTATGTTTTAATTATTGTTGTAAATGTTTTAAATCGTGATGCTATGTCTTACTTAACAATTGTAACAAACTTTAGCAACCACTTGAAAAATCTACAATTCTCAAGTGTGTTATGGTGTAAATGTAATTTAGTGGGTTGCAAGTTGTCGAGTCTCTAAAAAATGACCAAACATGTCTCTTATGAAATATAGATAGATGGGAAAATAGATAGAGATATATCGAAATAGACTCAGAGACATTTTGTTGTATATTTTCATTATTGTATTGAATACAAGCATGATTTTCCCAATTCATGTGCGATCAACTAAGATTTTAGATATTGTAGAACTTATTCACCACCTTGCTCCACAAAGGAAGGGTCCATTTTGGAGGAAACATGTGTTGCTTTTCATTCACCATTTATGTTTAAATGTTGTATATTTGCTTTATGTTTCTGATTGCTTAAATGTTTGTAAAGTGTTGAATTATTTTTACATTTATGTTTACAGTTTGAAGTGTTGTAGCAAATAATAGATTAATCATTCAGCAGTTAATGGTTTAATGCTACAAATCTTGCGCTACCAATCTGTTAGTATAAATCATGAGCTATGTTTTCCTATTATTGTTCATAATTCCTTGTTTTCCAGTTGAGTAGAATTAGATTTCTAGATAGGTGATGATATCATGGTTAAGTGTCCAACTAAGTAACTAATCCTTGAGCTGTACATATATTTTACACAATACCTCAAGAGCTTATAAGCCTTGGATTGACAATTAAGTGCATTAGTGAACTAGATGCCCTGTTAGGAATTTATAGTATGTATAGTAGACCTCCTATTTTGGTTTGGTGATTACTTGACACCTTGATTTATTTTTCCTTTGGTTCCCTAGAAAACGTATTGAGTAAGTCCATCAAACCAAAGTTGACCTTTTCGTGAAGGTTTTTCAATTAAGGTTCCCTTCTTGTCGACCTTGATATTCATTGTTAATCTTGATTGGGTGAAGGATTATTCCTCCTTTTTGTTCCAATAGTTAATCCCTAATCCTCGAATGAAATAAACCAACTCTTAAGAGGGTTTCTTCTTAACCTCATTAGCCATTTGATTCACCTTGAATCCATCACCCTTGTGGGATTTGGCATTGATCTCTACTTCCTTCCATTGCCAATTATAAAACCCTAAAAACACCAAAGTTCTGTTTTACCAAGGCTATTCTCACTTCACCTTGTGCCTCATTGCTCAGTCTAGGTAATCCCATTAGGGATAACACCCTTGAGCTTGAGGAGAGTCGATCTAAAGTGAAGAGGACATGTTACTGAGGTGACAATCTTGATCGTCCTAATAGTTTCCCCTTGAGTTGTACCTTGTGGATTATGGCTTTTATCATTAAGTACAATTTTAGTGGTAACTCGATGCACAAAACTTATTCCTATTTTTGGTCATTCTCAAGTCTCAAAATAATCTGAATTTTTATAAAGGAAGCATTCTAAACGCTCATTTTTAGGAAAGCAATTATTTGAAATCAAAGTAATAACTTCTAATAGTGGTGAGAATTACATGAAATGCATTAAGATAATGTATTCTTGTCATATAGAAAAAATTGTTTATTTCTCATGAATGTGTGAGTCATCTATGCAATATTTGAATGTTGTTCATTAAAGTTCTAAGCAAAAAGCAAAACTTTGACCCATGTTGTCATCTTTGCACATAAATATATTGCTTGATTTAGCTTTGAGACTTGGCATGGGTGAACATAATTCTGATTGTGGGAATATAGATATAGTGAACAATTCTCTACGTGAATTTTTTCTATGACTTTGTATGGATCAAACTATTGCATCAGATTTGACAAAAATATGTTAAACGAATTTGATTAAAATGTATGGCCAGTTGTATAGGATGCATGTAGGTATGTTATTTTGAAAGATTTTAATGATGATGTTTAGGGTATTAAATCTAAATCAGATGAAAAGAGTATTAGTATGGCTTGTTCTATCGTGTTCTGGCTAGTGTAAGTTATTCAACATCATGATAGAAAATTGTTTGAAACAATGCTCAAATGAATTACAAAGATATAAATTTTTGTAATTCGAGCATTGCTCGTGTAGTAAATAATTGTTATTATGAGCATATGATACTTAATATTTTAACTATAAGGTGCCAACAAATCCTCTCTAAGTAGCCTGAATTAGGTATAAAGGTAACTATATGCATCTGGATAAGGCACACCCTCCTTATTGATAGGGTTGTAATTACAGTCTCCCACATTTTGAGATGATAAAAAGGTTCTTTGATATTGGTTGAATGGATGCTTTGTTTTTTTCTAAATCCTTTTCCTTGCAACAAAAGGATGAAGAATTAACTCATATAATTAATAATATATAAAACTAACTAAAACTGTGATAAAAAATACATACATAGGTGGCCTCTTTTTTGCTTATCATTAGTCTTATAACTGCAAGAATGTGATAGAAATAGTAATTGTAGGAAGGTGTTGATGTGATTCTAAAGAGTGCAATCCATCCTTTGTTGGAGGTTCTTTCACTCAAATGAAGATAAAAGTAGTGTGGAAACAAAATGCTAAGGCTAAAGGTTTTGTAGTCAAGTACTCCATAGGATAAGCAATGATTATTGCAACTTAGAGCCCATGGGATGAGACATTAATTGTTCCCTTTGTTATGGTATTGTCCCTATCAATATCCATTTTAAGATAACTATTCCACCATCATTCTTATCCCCACAACAACCACCCCCTTCCTTCTTTTAGACCCCCATTATTTATTTTCCCCGTCCTTTTTATCCCCTTCCTAATTGTCTCGATCCTCCTTGAAACCCATCTCTTCTCTTCAACGTTTGGGCTAATATACTACTTTGAATTTTTCGAGGCATATGTTTCAAGAATGATCAAATGAAATTTAATAGACAATATTGGTTGTTAACCAACAATTTATTTCACTACAATAATCTCACATGCATTAATAAAATCCCAAAACAAGTAGAGCTTTATTAAACCAATAAAAACCCCACAGCTCAAACAAATTTGAAAAAACAAAATTAGAGGCATGTGATTCCATGAATATATTAAAAGGATGGAATAAAGACCCATGTCAATTATGGGTTGAGCAAAAATATAGTAAACTTGCTTGCAAATTGGATATTTCTCCCATTAAAATTCTATGGAAAATCATAAATTATTGCATGCCCATTAACACACTTGTACAATAATCTATACAACAATCCATATACCTTACAAAAAAAGTTACTAACTTAACGAGAATTGTGACCTCAAAACAAGAACTCTAGCCTCAAAATATGATATTTTTGGGTAAAAAACACAAATTTCAACCCCCAAATAAAAAAGTGGTGCTACCAATATCTTGCCCTTGAAATTACGTGAAATTGTGGACATAAGCTTGAAATTGACCCTTTAATTGAGAAGTGAAGCTACCAATAACACCACATTTTTTTTACTTAAAACTATGACCTAATTGAAACTGTGGCCTTGACCATTGATACCACCACAAATAAAATATTAAAAATTGACTCCTAAATATAGAAGTGTTATAACTTGATAATTTATTTATCAATTATTTATTTATTTACTATTTTTTTAATAATTTACATTAAGAAAATAATTAAATTGGAAAAAATAAATACCCCTAAACAAATTCTTTTTTAAGGAAAAAAAAACAATTTATTTTATTTGATTACTCTTTATATCTAATAAATTCAAAATTAAAATGAATTTGTGATAATATACTATTTAAAAGAGTATAGTTACTAAACTTAAATTAAAATAAAACCATTCCAAAAGAATTGATTTTCAATATTACTTTATTTAAAATCTGATTTTTCATTTATAACTTAAATAATGAATATTTTAAGCATTTTTGTATATTCAAGTATTTTCATAAATATAAATAGTATATATCAAATAAGCATTGTTATCATTGCATCTCCTAGAAAATAAACTAACCCCATGCCTTGACACTCCTACATGGAGGCTACATGTCGTGATCCCTAAATTCAATCGACTGGTTCTTTGTTTGTGATGAGCGATCCAGCTAAGGGGGGGTCGTCACCCCCTCCTGATGCAAATGTGGTGGCCTTACATGCTCTGGTCTTTACCTCTATCAAACAAACAAAGTCTCAACCTTCAAGATTTGTCAAAAAACTAGAGGGAATACCCAAAATCAACTTGCCTTATACAACAACGAGAAGGAAAGCCCTGGCTTTAGCAGAAAAAGGATTGATCGAACGGTTCACGAGATTATGGCCTTTGCCCAAATCCGTTGCATTGTGGATTCAGAAAAACTAGTTCACTCAACCATTTCTTTTGTGGACGAGGATTCTACGCTTTTATCTTCGAGAACAAGGAGGATCATGATCTGATATTTCGTAGTGAGACTTACTTCTTGGGAGCTCGAGGGATGTACCTAAACAAATGGAATCATGATTTCAACCCTGGAAATGATGTCCCTTGAGCAGTTCCAGTCTAGATCCGTCTGCAGCACCTCCCCCTTCATTGCTGGAGCAACGATACTCTGCGACGTATTATAAACTCTTTGGGAAAATACATAGATCGGGCAGTGCCAAAGGAGAATATATTTTCTTGTTCCCGAATCTACGCCAAAATAGATATACAGAAGGGAATTTTGAAACTGTTCCTCATTAGACTAGATAGTTGGCAACATGACCAACAATTAGATTATGAACAACTTCCCTTTAAATGCAAGATTTGCCATGAATATGACCATTTTGTAAAAAACTGCAAAAAAGACCCTCAATCCAACCTAGTAGGAGGCATATATGAAGATAAATGGATGACAATACAATGAACGTTTGGAGGCGGCCCAAAAAATCCATTCAACTTTTCCCCACGGCCTCAGGGAGCATCTCAAACCCCTCTGGCCCTCAATCCTCTACAGGGCATGTTCAAAAAAATAGTTTTAGAGCCCTTTCGCAAATCCAAAACAAAGAAAACATGACAACTAATGCAGAACCAAGTGCAGCCAATCAAGTAAAACCAACGACCTCAACATCGCAAGGATATTTTTGATATAAAGAGAAGCTAATTGTTAAAGCTAGAGAGGAAAAAAGAGATAATCCTAGCAATCTTCAGACAGACAAATCAAGGCCATTAATAATAGGGATATAAGATATTGAAAACTTTAAAGATGTTGAGGTTTCCTTTTTGGACCCAAAAACCAGAGACTTAGACACCAACTTCTTTGTTGATGAAGAGTAAGAGGATAAAGCGTTAGAAGAGAATTTACCCAGAAGATCTGGAAGGAAAGCATCAAAATTCATCAAAGAGGAACAAGCCAACAAAGACATCCAACTCAATTCGCAAAACACTATTCCCAAGATCTTAGGACCAAGAAAGCCAAAGATAATCATCAACAACATGGCCTCTAAAGGAGGGATTCCCCCCCGCCCCCCACACTCACAAGTCATGATTGTTGTCTCTTGGAACTGTAGGGGGGTAGGTAGTGCTCCAAAGGCCTATGTTTCTCGTTATTTAATTAAGAACGAAAAGTCGTCTATAGTTCTCCTTCAAGAGACCAAAATGAGATCATAAGACATTCGACACACACCGCTGGGAACTTTGAAGCAGTGGGAATACATAGAAGAAGACACTAAAAGAGACTCGAGAGGCCTCTACACACTTTGGAACAAAAACAAAATGAGTACAGTTTCTTCTCGCCAAAACACTCATTGGATATGTACCAGGTTTAAATATGTTGTTGATGGTTCTTTCTTTAATATTATAAATATTTACATGCCAGCTAACCCTATGGAAAAGCCAACGTGTTGGTTCTCCGTCTAGAGCCCAAAATATACAGAGGATCTGTTAGATTGCATGTTGGCATGTGACTTTAATACAATAAGAATAAGCGCTGAGAAAAAATGAGGTTTCTTTTCCCGTGAACCCTCCAGAGAAAAAATGGAAGAGCTGATCATTGATTGGGATCTCATTGACATTGCTCCACTACAAGGGAAATATACATGGTCAAATAAACGGTTGAGGCTAGGGCATATTGCCACGCATTTGGACAGGTTTTTGGTCGCCAACAGACTCCTTTCCTCCTCCTCCTCCTCTATAAAATCCTATATTTTACCTTCTCTAACCTCAGACCACAAGCCCATCTCTCTTCACATTCGCCAGTTACTTGATTATGGGCCCCTCCCCTTTCATTTTCATCCACTTTGGATCGATTCTACCGAGGTCAACGCCATTATCTCATCTTCCTGGAGATCCTCGATAGTAGGCACCCCCACATACATATGAGAACAAAAAATGAGGCTTGTCAATATTGTTGTCAAAATCTAGGCCAAAACTTCCTTTTTATCCCCTGCAACTGTTCTCAACAACCTATAAATAACCTTCATACCCTCCAGTTGCATATGTAGGAAGTTGATATCTCTCATCAAATTTTGCAAGAGGAAGTTATTCTCCAGACAAAAATTTAGACTGAATTAAGATGGGAGGAAGAATTCTATAGAATAAAATCAAGGAGCTTATGGCTCCAATCTGGTGACCGTAATACTAACTTTTTCCATAAGAAAACAAAATCTTGTCTTTCAAGGAATAATGTCTCTACTATAACTAGGGATGATGGCATGCAGATCACTGCTTATGAAGACATAAAAAAGGCAACACACAATTACTACAAGGAGATTTTCACTCACTAAGACGAGGCGGACATCCAAAACACTGAAGCTATATTGGAAAATGTCACTTCTATTATTACAAAGGAAGAAAATCGTTCCCTCAACCAGCTTATAGAAGAAACAAAGATTCTAGCGATTATATGGAGCCCAGGGTCTGATAAAGCTCTTGGCCCTAACGATTTCCCCATCTTTTTCTATCGACAATATTGGGAGCTCATTAAACATGATCTCATTTGAATGTTGTGATTCTCCCACTGGACCCATCGCCTTGGAGGGAATACAAATTCCTCTTTCCTAGCTTTGGTCCCTAAGGAATCAAATCCTTCGCCTTTCTCAAGATTTCGACCCATGTCCCTTTGCAATTCCTCCTATAAAAGTTTGACTAAGATTGTCGCCTCCCGCTCAAAGGGGTTGGATCCAATGGTGGAAAGCGGGGAGTTTTTCACCATTGCGCAAGGTTCAATTCTCGTGAGGGATTTACCTGGAGCCATGGGGACACCTTGAGGTAGTGGTCGAACATGTGGTTGCACCCAGAGATACTATAATAAATGGTATCGTGACCCGTGCACACATAAGTGGATCAAAGCCCACCCCCATGTCCTTCAACTTTAAAACTTGCCTATGGACAGATCGGGTAATGGGGAGGCCGCCCCTTGCCTCAAACACCAACCTGAACAAAATTCGCGTTTTTCTTGCCCAGAGAGGAATACAGAGGATCAGTGATATCTCAAAATGGAATGAGGACGGCTCCTGGTCAGACTGGCACTTCGGCAATGTCCCAAATCGCCTCCTTCAACAACTTGAAACGCTCAAAGCAGAGCTCCGAGATGCAGCACCAGTGCACATGAACGAAAAAGACAAATGGGGCTGGGGACCCACAGGGAGTTATTCTACAGCCAAAGGCTACGCTATGCTTCAATGCCAGAAAGACAAACCATCCCCAGCAAAAATCTGGAAGGACGTTTGGGACTCTACAACGATTCCCAAGGTTAATTTTTTCTTTTGGACTCTAATGCACAAAAAGGTTCTAACTGGTGAAAACTTAATGAAAAGAAATATTGCAGGCCCTCACAGATGTGCTTTATGCAAAGAAGCAATGGAAACATCTGACCATTTGTTTGTAGACTGTCAATTTGCTAACAAAGTCTGGTTCCTTACCCTTCATGGTCTCAATGTTGTTGTCCCCGTGAACATCTCTGTGGTAGATATTTTCACAAACTGGAAGGACTGTTATCCCTCCCTCTCAAGGAAATCGCTTTGGGCTAGAATCTGGATCTCCATCCCTAAGTATGTGTGCTGGAAACTATGGCTTGCAAGAAACGAGCAAATCTTCAACAACATAGCATGGACCCCCCAGCATGGTAGCAGCGAAAGCAAAAGGTCTCCTCTTAGAAACTCTGAGTTCTCAAGCCCACAAAACAGTTATCTTGCTGCAGCAGGAAGAAAAGAATTGGCTCGGTAACCCTATGCTCACTTCTAGGACCCAAAGCATTGAAAAACCCTATTCCGAAACAAAATGGAGGTTAAGAGACAATAATGACACTTTCCAAAGATGGTGGCAGAAGCAAGGAATAACTACAGCATTCTTCGACGACGCCTCCAAGGGAAATCCTGGCATAGCGGGAGCTGGAGGAATCATTTACTCCAGCGAAGGGACAATGCTAGAAACCTTCAGCTGGGGACTCGGACAGCGAACTAATAACCAAGAAGAAATCTTGAGTCTAATAAAAGTTTTCCAAATAGTTAAGGCAAGAGGCCATCGGAATCTACAAGCGTTCGGGGACTCCGAAATCTTGATCAAAATGATACATTCGGGAGGACAGTTCAATGATGCTGGACTAAATAAGAACCTGCAAAGACTAAGACACACTCTCCAGGACTTCACCTCCTTCAACTGCTACCATATACTAAGGGACCTAAACAAATAAGCAGATGCTTTAGCCAATAAAGGCTGCCTCCTGGCACAAGGAGATCTATGCATAAATGACGGAGACCCAACAAAAATCTGTATCCCTTGAAAAGGGCATCAACGTGTAAAATATTGTAGATGGTTGTGCAAAGGAAGGCTGGAACATATGCTGAAACATAGTGCTGTACCATATGTTGAAACACAGTGCTGGAACATATGCTGAAACACAGTGCTGGAACACAGTGCTGAAACATATGCTGAAACAGTGTTGTAATATATGTTGAAACACAGTGCTGGAACAAATGCTGAAACAGTGCTGGATCATATGCTGAAACACCGCTGTAACAAATGCTGAAACAGTGTTGAGACACATGCTGGAACATATGCTGAAACATACTGCTGTACCATATGCTGAAACACAGTGCTGGAACATATGCTGAAACACAGTGCTGGAACATATGCTGAAACACAGTGCTGGAACATATGCTGAAACACAGTGCTGGAACATATGCTGAAACAGTGCTGGAACATAGGCCGAAACAGTGTTGTAATATATGCTGAAACACAGTGCTGGAACAATTGCTGAAACAGTGCTGGATCATATGCTGAAACACCGCTGTAACAAATGCTAAAACAATGCTGAGACACATGTTGAAACAGTGCTGAGACTTTGCTAAAACAGTACTGGAGTTTCGACATCTAAATTTATTCTAGTTCTTTTAGAAGACGTACAGGAACTAGTTCAGTTCACTAGTCTAGAGCTATAGAAGTAGAATGGTTCATAAAGACAGACCCGAAGAAATTCGAGGCCATTTTGTAATCGGAAAATGTGGCTAGTCCACCCAATTAATATAAGCTATAACCGTTTCTGTTAAAAAAAAAAGAAAAAAAAGATTGTCGCCTCCCACCTCAAAACCTTGTTGCCCAAAATTATTTCTCCCCATCAAGGGAGGTTCATGCAAAAAAGAAAGATCACAAACAATATTGTTCTTGTTCAAAAAGATATTCACACAAGCTTCGAGGCCAAGGAAAAAGGTATGGTTATCAAACTCGATATGGAAAATGATTTTGATCGTGTTTGTCATTCTTATTTGTTTCAGGTAATGACAAAAATTTGGATTTAGCCCCAACTTTATAAAATGGGTGACTGCATGCATTGGAGGACCTTGGATCACCCCTCTAGTAAATGGAAGGCTTGCCATTTTTTTCTAAAGTAGTAGAGGTCTTCGGTAAGGGTGCCCCCTCTCTCCTTTGCTCTTTATTATTTTGGCTGACTCTCTCAATTGCAAACTTGAAACAGAGTGAATCAACGGGACTCTGCCAAGTCTCCAAATGGCAGGAGGAGTGAAAGCATTGAATCCCTCTCAGTTCGCAGATGACACCTTGTTTTTGGGAGGAGCCTCTCAAATTATCGCCTCTCGTTTAAAGTCAGTTTTGGACTCTTTTATAGATGCTTCATGGGAGGTTATGAATAATAGGAAATGTCAAATAATGGGGTGGAACACCTGTGAATGGGTTTTACAAAATATCTCTCGCATTTTCCAATTTCCCTCTACTGAGAAATGGGATTCTTTCCAGTATTTGGGCATCCCAATCTCGCTGAAGAAAGAAAATTCCAGTGATTGGAGACCAATCATAGAAAAAATCAGTGCCAAATTCACCTCTTGGGGAACTCAATGGATGAATCTAGTTGGTCGTACAATCCTCATCAAGGCAGTCTTATCTGCATTACTAGTATATCAATCATCAACTCTTCTTTCCCCAAAGATCATGATCAATCAAATCACATCTAAAATGAGGCATTTCATATGGCAGGGAGGTAATAACGCGGGCATGAAATTCCACCTCGTAAAATGGAATCAAGTCAAGCATCGAGTAAACAGAGGAGGGTTGGGCATTCGAGACCTAGAATACATGAATTTGGCACTGGGAGATAAAATTCTTTGGCACCTTGTCTCTGCAAAAGTTTCTTGGTGGAAACAAGTGGTATGGAAAAAATACTTCAGGGGCCCAAGACTACGATGTTTAGATTTCCCGTCTAGAAGGCCTAAATACTCTCCTATATTCTCCCTCCTACTTTCATCTCTACCAATAGTAAAGGAAAATCTAAATTGGATCCCTAGAAATGGGAAAAAATCAAACTTTGGGAGGACTCCATTCTTGAATGTGACTCTCTCATTTCAAGAGAAGATCTTGATCCCTTTAAAACTTGGATGCAGCAACAGGGTGTCATAACTCTATTTGATATATCTTTGTGGGATCCAGATACAGGGAAATGAGCTGGATGGAATCTATTGGATCTCCTCGCCCACCTCCTCCACCTTTCATTGATAATTTATGGGGCTTTGAAAGGTTGTGCGCCTCAATGTGATACATCTAAAGATGCGAGGGGATGGGGAATTTCTTCCTATTCGGTCAAAAAAGGGTATACAACGATGCAAGAAGAATGAAATGTCTTTCCTCAATCCAAAATTTGGAAGATGGTCTTGCACACTAATGGCATGCCAAAAATCAACTCCTTCTCCTCGCTCCTAGTGCACATGTGTATCCTCACAACATTTAATTTGCAAAAGCAAGGAATTGGAGGGCCCTCTCGATGTTCTCTCTACAATCAATTTGGGGAAACGATCCTTCATTTATTTTTGGAATGTCCCTATGTGAAAGCTACATGGAGTATGACTCTTGGTTATCTCTTCATCCTTGCGATATGGCCCCTTTCTCACAAAGAATTCTCCCACAACTCGGACATGCACTACCAAGGAAACCTAAGAAAGAAACCAGGACTGAAACGACTCTCACTAACACTTTCAAAGTACATATGTTGGGATGAAACCCTAAGTTTTAGTCAAATGGAAATCAAGGTGATTTCCTTGTGCGATGAGAATATGCAGTCTCGAGCGATACAAATGGATAAGAGTCTAGAAGGCTGCCAAGAAAAGTGGGCAAATTTGTTCCCGAAAACGACTTCCAATTCCCCTTCGTCTGGCCATTCGCCCACCCCCAAGTGGGCTATCAGGAAATTGACCGAGGAATTCAAAGCGTGGTTACCCTCTCTCTAGATGCACTACCTCTTTTTTGATGGGGCCTCACGTGGAAATCCTTGGGCGATAGGTGTGGGGGGGAGCCTCTTTGCTCCCGAAGGAATTCAAGTGGGAACTTACGTGTGGGGACTAGGAATAACTACAAATAACATTGTAGAGGCCTGTGATCTTTATGAGGGATTGTGAATGGCCAACTAGAACAAGATCTCCTAGATTACAGTATTCAGACACTCCATGTTAATAGTAAAAGCAATTATTACAAGAAAACTAGTGGAAAATAATCTCTTAGGAGGTGTTCTTCATCGCATCACCAACCTTGGTCAAAGCTTTGATGAATTCAAAATTTTGCACATTAAGCGAGCTCTATACCAAGGAGTCGATCATTGGGCCAAGATGGGAACAAGTTTAAAGCAAGGGGAAATATCCCAAAATGATGTTAATGGATATATTCCCATCCCATAATGCATTTATGAATCGTCGTCGTTCCACCAACCTCACATTCCAATACCACTCAAACTGGGTGATGATTAATTGCATTCGGGACAACATTTAAGCAAAGTCTCCCTCTACTTTCTCCAGATAATTCCATGCCCGAGTAAAGAAATTTGAGCTTGAGGTTTGGCGAGCGACGGATTTAGAGCAAATAGCTCAGTCCTGGGTTGTTTCAAAGTCCGTGAGTGATCAATTGTGGACTCTCTCCTCTGTTAAGCTTCAATTGTGGCATTTCTTGGGCTCCCTGTTCATCTCTTTGGAGTTTCTGCAAGCGAACACCAGGTTCGTCTCTCTTTTTAATAATTATGGTAAAAGAACAATGTTTCCATTAAGCATCTATCACATTAGAATTTGGTGCTTATTTTCCTGTGGTAGAAGAGAGTTTTGCTTTGTTATACAGTGCATCTATAGGTCTTGAACCCACATGAATGATATGGAACCCAATATGAGTGACCTAAAGAAAATTCTAAGGCACCAAGAAGAGTTAGCTCAGGCCAATAATGAGGTGCTCTGACAATTAAATGTCAGCTACATGGGTCTTAAGGAAGCAATGGTTTAATCCAGTCACCAGATAGAAGAAAAGTTCAATATCATTAAAACAACACTCACGACCTTCTCACGCAGATTGGACGCAATAGAGGTCATGCTACATCATTTGAAAGCTTAGCCCCAAAACCCAACTCACCATGGATGGCTCTCTCCTCTTGCGACAACTGATGGAAATACTCCAGAGAACATTGAGCACAACATAAACTCGAAGAATGAGCAAGACATACCCACTTTCCCTCCAAGGGACTTTGAAACTCATAATCCTACCTCATACACTTAGCTCATGTTTTTTACAGTATTTTGGTGCCTTGGGAAATTTTGAAAAAAATGTAATCAGTTTAGAAGAGCATATTAAGGGGCTCATCTATGTAAGAAACATTGTAATCTTGGCTATAGTTACAAATTTATGCTAGTTATGTGCCCTATCTTGTAGATTGTATGTTGTTGCCTACTTCGACACGACCTTTTAATATAAATTCAATTTAGTTGCAGTTAAAAAAAATAGTATATACCAAATATCAATTTAAGGAAATTGAATTCAATTAATTTTTAATTTTTAATTTCATTAAATATGTATTAATAAAATGATGAGATTTCAATATATTTCCATATAATTAAAAAAAAACAATTAAAAAAGGTATATATATTTTAAATATAAACAATACGTCCTAATTAAAATCGTCTTACATTCTTCTTCTTCTCTTCTTCTCATTTTTATGATTTAATTTATATAAAATTATTAAAATTGTGTCATATTGTTCTTCATGATTTAATTTATATAAGATATATACAAATTATACACTATAATTATTTGTTGAAAAATAAACTTATTTGAAAATTAACTAAGACATATCTAACTCCAAAACTCTAAGATGAAGTGTAAAAATCTATACAATAAATTATTTTGCCGAAGGCATATCTTAGGGATAGCTTTTCACGAAAACTTGTCAAGTGGTTGATAGGTTTTCGGAAACCATCCCTTCAAAATCGCCCCTTCGTCATCGTTAACTCTTTGCTTCTATCTGACATTAATTAATTGACTCACTGCCTCTGTAGCACTATTGCACCGCCTTCACTGGTGTTGGCGTCTTTGAATATGAGTTATATTGAAGTTTTTGTGAGGGATAATCATATGTGCACTGAGCAGCAGGACGCAGGTTGGGGTCTTGTGCTTCCCGACTTTAAGCTGACACAACAAAAATTCAAGTTCTTCTCTCCAACAATGGACTATTTGTGGTGTCTCATCTCATACTCTAAAGATGGTTTGTTGGGGGTCGAATTACCGTACAAATTTGGTGCTATCTGGTTTAATCTAGAAGGGCACAAAATGTTAGGGATGCTAAAAGGAAATAACTAATGGGAAGGGGAATTAGGGTATTTCTCGTGCTTTCATAGAACTCTAGGGTTTTTTTATTGAATGGGGCAGGCTTAGGTACACAGTACCAATCATTGTCCAAGAAGAGGGACTCTTTCTTATACATCCCCCGCACATGCCTTCACATCAAAGGAGAAGGAAGAGTTATTGGAGGAAGCCTTAGCATAAATTATGGGTTCTATTCCATAGTTGGATCTACATACGTAGGGTATTCACTCTTTTCTTCTAAATTTGGGATTTTTTTGGACTATGGTTGTCGTTTTATAGAATGAAAATTTTGATGAATTGCAGAGCTTCATGTCACGATTATACTGGGGGAATGCTTATTGCCACATCTGTGGTATGATGCACAGGTGCACATATTTGTTTGTCATCTATTTTTTATTTATTTCATAGAATTCCAGGGCCTTGTTATTGAGTGGGTCAAGCTTGGGTACACAATCCCAACCCTTGTCCAAGAAGAGGGATTATTTCTTATCATACCCCGCACGAGCCTTCACATTATAGAAGGAAGAGTTCTTGGAGGAAGCCTCAACATAAATTCTAGCATCTTGGAGGAAGCCTCAACATAAATTCTAGGTTCTATTCCAGAGTTGTATATGCATGCATAAGATATTTTTTATTTTCTTGTAAATTTGGGCTATTTTTTGGACTCTATGGTTAGTGTTTGGACTTTTGGACTTGCTTATTTCCAAAGTTGTGGTGTGATACACAATGCAAATATATGCTTTTCATCTTTTTTTTACTAAGATAATTTTGTACATTGTGAATGCATTGGGATTGCAACATACCCCGAAGGTGTGCAAAAGACAAACTCTTCTCTTCTTAAAATATAATGTATTTTATGAGATTGTAGTAATTTTTTTTTTTTTAAATGAGTATTTTCGTTCTTTTTCCTTTTACAACTTTCTGTCTTTTAATTTATTCCAACACACTAGATCACATACTCGGTTTTGAATTGCAATCTTCCTTTACCGTGGTAGTTTATGCTAATTTATATGGAATTATCCTATTGAGTCATTTAATCTCTGACACATTGTGTCTGTTTGGTTACAAAGACAATATAATTTCTAGCCGAGGAATACGAGGTAGAGTAGATCTGGCTAAAACATACCCAATCCATGATAAAGAAAGGAAAAGTATGTGTGATGAGTATTTTGTAGTTTGATTTTGATATGGTGTAGTGTCAAATGTAGTTATAAACATAAAAAACGAGTTTGGGGATACATTTGCTTTATCAGATTTGGGGATACATTTGCTCTATCAGATTTAGTATCTATTCAAATTCGCTTACAAGGCTAAAATTTATCATCTGAATATATAGTGTGTGTAACAACATATTACAACTTATCATGGTGGTTGCAGAGTAATTGTCTATCAACTTAATCCATGTATTATTATTAAGCATTGAGAAGATGAAACTTCTAGTTGTTAATAGATAAGGGTTAAGAATTGAGAAGATTAAATTTCCATGTACTAATGTAGGTTAAGATAAATCTATACAAGATTTGTAAAATTTCTGCATAACTAATGTTTTTTAAGAAGATGGGTGTAGACCACTCTTTCTCTGTGGCAATTTTCTTGATAAATATATTTTTTTTTTTTCAATAAATAGATGTGAAATCTAGCAAATAAAATCAATAGACACACTTATCCAACTAGCATTTTAGATATATTGATGTATAAAAATTCAAAACGAATCAAATATTTATTAATATTAATAACAATCAATTAAACTAATTCCATGTTTTCAAATAAATATAATATATAAATATTATTTCCGTAAATTATTTATTTCCTTTTAACTGACCAACATCTTTAGCAGAACTAAAACATATATCAACAACTTGATCAAAGAATGCGATTTTACTTTGTTAAGGGAAAAACCCATATACAAAATGATGACAATCATTTATTTCGGTAGATGAGCTCAAGCTCTCAGATTTCTTCATAAGAATACTTCATAACGGAAGGCAAAACACCTCAATTATTGGTTATGATTCACCGAGTTTTGAAGATACAAAACTTCTTAATTATTGGTTATAATTAGAAATTTTGAGTTACTAATGGTTCCATCTTTACCATGAGCTTTATTCATAAGTTACGTGTGGATTTTTTTTTTATAATTGATCATGGACTCTTACATGAATATTTTTACCATCATTTTATTTTTATTAGTGAAAAATGTTATTTAATTATAAATATAATATTTTTTTTATTTTTATCTTTTAATTATAAATATAATAATTTTGTATTTTTATTATAATTATCATTTTCATAAACTATCTAATAGATTATTTTAATATTTTTTAAAATTTTGGAAAAAAAATTAAATTATTAAAATTCAGAAGTGTTAGGGAATTAATTAGATATCCTTTCTTCAACAACAATGAATCAAAGTATCACTTAAAATTTTGTGAATCTTGTGTATTAATTATAAACACTTTGTACATTTTCACTCAAATTTCCAGTGTTTGTTTTTTTCATAATTGAAAAAAAATACTTATATCAGTGAATATAAAGAGTCTTTTACAGTAGTATGACTACTGGAACAACACTTGTTACTTCCCTATTATATCGTTAATCATATGAGGTATTAATTACAGGACACAAAAAATTACATCCTCCATCTCTGAATTTATAAGTACACTTCACAAAAAATACAGATCTATGCATTTCAAAACATATTTGAAAAAGACTAATCCCTAGTTCTTCTACTTTGTTGCAGCAATTTAATAGTTAATTGGCAATCTTTCAAATCTCTCAATTTGTTTTTCCATACCCACTGCAAAATATATTCCTTCTTCCTCCATCTGCAAGGCTTGTTTTGATAGTTGATCTACTTCCTTGTTATATTCTCTATAGATGTGTTGTGCTTTAAGTTGTTGAAATTTTCCACTCAGTGCTAGGATCTTTGTCATATAAGGCTAAAGTGAAACCACCTGTAAATTGTTAATATGTAGAAATCAGTCAATAATAATCTTGGAATCTCATACCAGTTGTATGCTTTTTAGCTTTTTGTAGACAACAAAAAAAAAATACACCATAATGCTAAGAGTTCACCCCTAGTATTGGTTCTGATGCCACAGTTCATCATTAGACTGAAAGTACCCAAATATGGACATTTTAGTACAACTCCTGCTCCACATTTTGTGCCCTCACATTCTGAGGCTCCGTTAAAGAAACCTGTTATCCCTGATATCTAGGGATAACTAGGAGATCATGTCTCGAGGCCCACATGGTCCTAAACATGGAGTACGAGAGCAGATTGACTTGAGCATGGCCCTTGAGGGCCCATCTTTTCTTCTTCTCAGCCATACTTATCCTGCCAGCAGTACTAGCCTCCATCACTACCGGCCTGGGCTTGCATCAGAAAAGGCTCTTGCTCCATGAGGTAATTGGTCCGAGGTATCATGGTATGTGTCATATTTGATCATTATAACTTTCTTATGTATGCATTAGATCTCATGGTATGTGTCATATTTGATCATTATAACTTTCTATGTATGCATTGATCTCTTTCATTTCAGATAACCCGCTAATCTTACACTAATCTACTTGACCATTGTTGGGTAATTGATGGGGTAGCTTAACAAGTTGATGTTCATGGGTTTTGGTTAGCCACCAAAGGGGTTTGCAGAACCATCGCTCATTCCCACCATATTATCACTCTTACATCTGAAACCCCACTCATCCATCCCATTCCCCTAGTCTAGCCATTGGGATGACCATCCAGGTACATCTTGTCTCAGGGGAAGAAGGCTAAAGGCCCTGTGGGTAAAAGAAGTCGTAAAAGATAAAAGCCATAGGAAATGAAAACCTAGAGATGCTCTGTGGGATCCCCGAAGGTACAAAAGCCCTCCTCTCGATATGAAACTGAGGGACCCTAAAAAATGATAATAAATAAATGCAAGACTCCTAACTAAGAGGGATGGGAGGTCTCACGTGAGCCGCCCATTATGTTCATAGGTATTTAGCGCAGATGGACATTACACCATCCGTCACCAAACTGTGTGGTAGTGACCTTTGTTTGCGTGGCCAAAGGAAGGGGGTCTCACCACGAGCCACTCTCCTCATTTCCGCTAAGATACTAGTGGGTAACGTCAAGCGTACCGGGCCACCAAGCCAAGGCGCTAATATCCTCTCACAAGGCTTGTAGTAAAAAATGCAAAAATAAAGAAAGATAAGGCAATAAGGGCTTGAAAAAAACGCATCCATGATAGTGACAACTCATCTCTGCCAGCAATCTATTGCATCTACACCACTCTAGGTCGGGACTATGACTAGACATCCCTAAAGCCACATCACATCACTATACATGGTTTGAATGACCCTTAAGGAAACTTTCCATCACTTGAGAGTATTAGCCCAATAGGTTGCACCTTTGGTTTTCCTAGCCTTGTATAGTGGGTCCGTGTAATATCTTTGAGCTCTTGTAAAGATTTGTTAGGGATGTTATGCATATATTTGATAATTTTAATGGATGAAATGTGGGATTTACATTGCTAAGGATGTCTAGGACTAATGAGCCCCCGAGGGCTGGTTTTGATGTGCGTGACCATGCCTCATGACAGTACCCGCAGGATCTGCGTACATGGGGAGATGATTAGTCTCTAATCTCCATAATGGTGCCCATTAGATGGATCGCTGGGATGGCGTGGTACAGGATAGTTTCAGGACGAGCCCATGCACGAGAGGTGGAAGAAGGACGCCTCACCGTGATCGCTTTGGCGTAAAACTTGGCCTATGGGGGACTCTGCATGGGACGCGGGATCTTGATGGATAGGGACGCCACTCGGCTAATGCCTTTCTCTCTCTGAGCGTATAAGGCATCGGCCCTCCTGGCACACATGATAGGTTGGTGTGAGCCCCTAGGAAGCCAACGTCTGGCTTATTTGATGGTGATATTGCCCTAAAAGGGCCAACGCCTCCCTTAGGAGGGCTTGACGTCCCACTTTTTCCTCGCCTGGCCATTGGCATTTAGGTACGTAAAAGTGACAAAATGATTAAAAAATTATAATGTTAGTCTTGTCGGCTATCTTTGTTGGACCCATTTTAAATTAAAGGTCAAAGTATCATATAAACAGAGGACGTTTCCTCTCATTTGAAACATAACTTCCTCCTTACTTGGAGAAGTCATTTTAGCCTTGCCTTTGACTTGTCTCTTTGGAGTTTGGCGCAACCTCTTGGGAGGATTCATTTTTGGCAAAGTGGTGCTATAACTCATTGGAAGGTTTTACAACCAGGTGTGGATTGGTTTCTCTAAGGATCTTGTAAGTGTTCCTTCATCAAAACTTCTTGAATGAAATGGTTGTTGCTTCAACACTCATTTTATTGTTATCTTGTTGTACTTACTTGATCCTTGAAACCCAGGGGAGCCTACACACAAGTAGGTTGGAGGCTCTCATGTCCCCATAGCATGAGCTGCACACTGATTTGAGAAGGTTTAGCCTAGCCATACTTACACGCTTCAGTCCTTGTCCAGTGCTAGTTTTGAGCATAGATTGAAGAAAGAAGGCCCCAGCTCCTAATTGAGTTTTACACCTAGGGTTTCCTCTAGGGTTTTGAAAAGTCTTGCCTTAGCAACACTCTCTTCAGCCATAGGTCTATGTTTCCAAGCTAGTCATGCCAAGAAAGTCTCAAGGAGAGGGTAAAAGTTCTAGGCCTAGCTTTAGCTAAGAACCTAGTTAAATTCTTTCTTCTTAGGGTTTAGGGTCGGTGGCCCTTTAAGCATAGCAACTCCATCAAACCCTAGCTCTCTAGCCTTTGAGTTTGAATCCTTCCTAAAACCATTAGCCTAATTTCAAGTTGACTCCATTAACCCAAGGCACTAGTCTATTAATGATTTTGGAGCTTGTCATGCCTTAAACTTCTTTCAAACTACTTCTAAATTCCAGAACCCTAACTAACCTAGTGACTAACCCTAGCTAGTTTTAAGACTAACCTAAAGATGATAACGTTTGGCCTTATTTAAATTCTACTTGGATAGAAAGGCTTAATCAAAGTATCTCTTCATAGCCGTGGATCGGTTTCATTCTTTGTTGGTTGAATTTGTCAAACGTCCATCCTTATTAGCTAACCCGCAAAATTTGTATAGAGGTGACGCCATACCTTGTTAAGCGCCCTTGGTTTGGACCTAAAACGTTTTGTCTTTGTCACCTTTTCTTGATTGGTTTTGAGCTATTGATTACATTGTAAGATTGTTTGGTAAAATCAAGCAGGCTCTTTTCCTCCTCAAATTGACTTGTTGATAGGGTTGACGTCATTGTGACTGCAGCAAATTTATAGAGGTGATGTTACATGCTTTAAACCTCATGTTTGGCATACAAACGTTGTAACTTTCATCACCTCCTTTAGTAGACATTTGAGTTGTTGGCAAATTTCATGTGCTTGGTTAAACCTAATGTTCACTCATTGTCTCTAAATCTGATATAAATCAGTGCTGACGTCATACATTGCAGCAACAATAATACTAAGACGCAACAACATTTTATGTATGAGCAGATTTGACATTTATTGCATTAATGATATGATACAAGGTTTAAAATTGTGAACATTGAGTGCTCTTATCTATGTTTTATTGAAGAAGTGATATTAATCTTTTGTCTTTATTGAGCCATCATTGACTTCGTCAATAATAGCACTTAATCATTTGCTCATATATACATGATAAAGATACTCATTGGTTTCATGAAGTACTAACCCACTGCAAAGCACATTTTCTAGTCTTCTTTGTCTTGTCTCGCAAACAGGTGCAATCATCAGTGGAAGACTTCTTCTTGATTATCCAATACTTGGGCAGCAATCTGTGAAAGGGAACTTGTTTGACTTGGTCCTTTACCCTTTAGCCCTTCATCAAAACCAGATTCCCTTAGGGACGTCTCCCTTGGACTAGCCCTCCTAAATAGAAAGAGCCCCCCATCGAGGTGACAGTGGGTGGGGAAGCTCCTGTTACGCCGGTTTCAAGCCCTGACTCAAGCTCTTTGGACCTTTCCTACAAACCGTGCGATAACAAAACCTACTGTCAGATTCCAGTCTAATAAAGGAGGTCTAGTAATCCTAGCATGTTGGACAGAAAATTTGTTTTTGTTTTCCGCCAAGTCCTATAAAATTCTATTGCGAACCATTATCTGTGAAGTTGGATGATCCTCAAAGATGACCAAGTTCCCGTGCTTCCAAATCTCCCAACAAATGTAACAAGGCATTTCTTTCCAGAATTTCTAACTTACTAATCCAAATCTGAAAGCATTAAATTAGTTGTCCACCCTCCCAGAAACTATTTAGATTTTGTTCCTTTATAATTGAGTGCCAAATATCTTTGGTGAAATTGCAGCCAACAAACAGATGATTTAGAGTTTCCTCGACTTCACCACAGAGAGCACATCTACGAGGACCAATTATCCCTCGTTTGGTCAAAATTTCCCATGTAAGAATATTTTGTTCTAACATTAACCAACATAACAATTTAAATTTTAGTGGAATCTGCCAAGTCCAAAGATATTTGTACCAGAACTTATGTCCTCCCACCTCCTCCTCCATCAATTGTACTTCATATGCTTGTTTGGCATTAACTTGCCCTTCTTTAGTATTCCATGACCAGAATAAAGTAACCATTTTAGCATTTAATTCAAAACCCGAACCCACTAATCCTTTAACATATTTATCCCAATCCTCTTTTAGTCCACCCTCTAGTCCAAATGACTATGCCTTCTTCCATCTTCCAATACTTGGATCCTCGATATCAAAAGTCCCTACTTGAGCAAGAAAATCTATGCCTTGAGCCTGCAATACATAAATTAAATTCTTTGAGAGTTTAAAATAGGACTGAGACCCAACCATTGGATCTTCTCCTATTCTAATGTCCCTTCCATTTCCAGGTTGCCAGACAAGCCAATCAGTTATGATGGATAAGGATGAATATAAGGCTCTCCAACAATTTGAAATCCCAACCCAATTTTTTCTGCCTTGTCTGAACCATTCAATAATAATTTGTTTTTTTAAGTATTTTTTGAAAGTCACTTCATGCCAAAGCCCAGGAACCATAAGACACCTCCACAAACTTTTAGCTGCTAGTGATTTTCCAAAAAAGAAAATGTTTTTAATACCCCACCCTCCTATCTTCTTTGGTTTAGCAATTCTTTTCCAATTTATTAGGTGCACTCCTTCTTTTTCTTTTTTTCTAGTCCATAGGAAGCTAAACATCTTTGTTCTAATTCTATTAAGAATGCTTTTTGGAATCTTCGCCAGAGAAAACCAATAAACATGTATGCTTTCTAATACAGATTTAACTAGAGTGACCCTGCCCCCTAAGGTAAGCCATCTATGACTCCACGACGAGATTCTTTTTTCAAATTTTTTTCTCCAACCATTCTTAGTCTGCCAAAGAATAGCAGTTTGGTTTAAGAAAGAATCCCAAGTACTTAAAACCAGTCTCTAGAGGTTTAACTTCAAAAGGAAAAAAATCTTTCAGTATTGTAAGCTCCTATTCTAACCAATCTACTTCAAGAAATAATGATTTATGTGGACTGAATGACATCCCTATCGCCAAACAGAAAAGATCCAATACCTCCTTAAAATTTTTCCATTCTATAATGGTTCCATTCCCAAATAACAATACATCATCTACAAAGAGTAGACATGTAATTATTATCCCTTTTGCCACTAAAACACCTTCAATCTTCCTTTCCTAATCCAGCTTCAGTATGGATCTGCTCAAACCTTCTACAACAACTAGGAATAATAGTGGGGATAACGGGTGACCCTGCCTCAGTCCTCTTGAGTTGTTAAAAAAACTGGCCAGGCTACCATTTATCAAGACAACATAATTTGTAGACGAAAAACAACCCATAATCTAATCTGTAGCCTCTAAGCTCAACCCAACCTGTAATAAAACTAATCTTAAAAATCCCCAATCCAATCTATCATATGCCTTCATCATATCCATTTTAAGAACCATAGATTTGTAAGTTTTTTATTTTGTTACTATGTAAGGTTTCCTGTGCCACTCCTATGGCATCATAAATTTGTCTACCCTCCAGGAAGCCAAATTGTTCCTTTGAAATCCCTGTTGAGAGTAATGCTTTGATTATGGAGGCAATGATTTTTGTGATAATCTTATAAGCCAAATTATATAGTGAAATAGGTCTAAACCCCTTAAAAGTATATGGCTTATCCCTTTTTGGAATAAGGGCTAGAAAGGTAGCATTCAGAGCCCCTACAACCCTACCTTTCTGTATTGACTATTCAACCACCTCTAGTAGTTCATTCCCCGAGAGATCAAAGAAAGCCAGGAAGAATTCTACAGTCCGACCCTAGAATTTTTGAAACAATAAAACCTTTCAGAGTTGCTAGTAATTTAGATAGGGTAACTGAATCAACAATTCTAAGGCCTTCTTCCTCAGAGAATATCCTAGGATATTCCTTTATAACTGCCAGTTGATTTGAGATAGTAAGGTTTTCCTGAGCCTTATATAATTTCTGAAAGTATCCAATAGCTTCCTTTTGAATCCCTTGTTGGCAAGTGACCACATATCCAATAAAATTGACTTGTTTTCTAGAATTTTCAAATGCATGAAAAAACTTTGTATTACTGTCTCCCGAAGCCAACCAATTTATCCTACTTTTTTGTCTCCAAGTTTCTTCCCTCTGTTTTAAGAGAAACGTTTTTCTTTTTTCTTTTTCTACAACTAGTAGTTTGTCTTCCTCCTTCTCAAATCCCTTGGGGAAATCAGAATAGAGAGTGTCTAAATCACATTCTATCTGCAACAATTCCTCCTTTGCCAAGAATTTTTTATTTCTTTCCCAACCGATCACCGAAGATTTAAGTAGTTTGAGTTTTTGAACAAGAGAGTCCATCGAAGATAAAAATCATGTCTCCACTAACCCATTCCAAGACGATCTCATTAGATTTATAAAGTCTGGTTCCTCCAGCCAAACCAAATTGAATTTAAAGGGATAAACATGCTTTTCTTTATCATGTTCAAGATGTAGGATCACTGGCATATGATCAGAATTTTTTGTATTGCTCACCCAAGATCTGTTCCCAAGACCTGACAGGGCTAACTCCTCATTAATCAGAAAACGGTCCAATGTCTTAGTTATGTATTTTTTATCACTTCTACCATTCCTCCAAGTAGGGAGAAGTTTTATTGGTTCAACATCCACCCAACCTTCATCTTGGATCAGTTGGTTAAAGTAAGAATGCAAAGGATCAGTCCTAGCATGGGAACCCCACACTTCTCTATCTGCAATGTTAAAATTTAAGTCACCTCCCAGGATCAGATTACGGTCTTTGAGTAACCCATCCCTCTTAATCCTCTCCCAGAAATCATGTATGTTTCCATACGGGCCATAGCAGTTGACCAACTTTATTCTTTTGTTTAAAGTCTTTATCCAACCATCTAAAAGTGTCCCTGCAGAAATCAGAAAAGTAGAGAAGTAAGATTTTCTTGGATTCCAAGCAGATAACAGACCTCCCGATAAACCTAAGGATTCCACCCCAAAGAAATGCCAAGTCGACAGTAATTTTTCAAAAATCTCCCTCGCTTTGAGATTATTGACCATAGTTTCCTGGATAAGTAAAATATCTAGTTTAACTAGAGCTGGAAACCTTTTGAGGGATAAAAAGTTTTGAGGAACCCCAACTCCTCTGATATTTAAAGAAGCTACTATAATTTTTTAACCCTTGCTAGGGAATTTTGTGCTCTAAGCGCCCGAGGACCTTCTACAGCCTTTACTCCTGTAAAGTATTTTATCTCCTTTACTTTTCCTAGTTTCCTAGCACTTCTAGTTTTGAGAGGTGAAAATATTTTTCGAAGCCTCCAAAAACAACCCCTTTCAAAACATTGGATTCTCCCACCCTGCTACAAACATTGTTTCTTTTTAGTTTCTCAATTGCAGGAGCCTAATCAGTAGTTAATGGAAAAGACTCTCCACCTGAGTAGATCAGAAGAGAAGTACGATTGAGGACCTCTTTTTAGAAAGGAATAAAGTTCGCTAAGGAGTCTTCGATCTCACAAGCCACAGATAGATTTGTCCGGGTAAAATCTTCAACAAAAGCAGAAGAAACCTCTTTGTTCCCACGAGAATTTGATTCTGAAACTGCAGACAAAGTAAACTCTCTCGAGGTGACCGGAAAACCTTCAAAGGTAGCCACATCCTGCCCCTCCAACTCCGCACAGAAATGTGTCTCTTGGATTGAAATTAATGAAGGAAAATAGGGCAACTTAACTTCCGACTTATTTAAGACGGGAACCCTAACCGTGGACTTAACCAGAGCATTCATCCCTTCTGAACCCCTCGAATATAACTGGGATAGCCCGCAGTGAAGAGTAATCAGATCCTCTTTAATTCTAGTAGAAACAACATTCATCAACAAAGGAGGAAAAGTCTCTCCCGGTGGGTTTAAGGTTCCAACCAAACAGACACTTCATCCCTTCCCCAAAGCCTCACTCTCCAAGTCCACTTTACTTAAAGTTTGAGCAAGAAATACATCCTTCCTCCCTCTCAAAGAGTTAGTATTCTTCATCCCTGTCAAACCCAACTCATCCGAGTCCCTTGCCACAACCGACTGGGAAAGGCCTAAACTGTTACAAACTGGCTCAGACGAAAAATGATTCCCCTCCCAACCTGACAGCCTGGAACGCCGAATCACATCTACGGGAGGGGGAGAACAATTCGGTCTTAAAAATAGTTCGGGGAAAGATTATTTAAGGGAGGTTTCCAAACCATAACCCCTAATCCTAGTACAATAAAGAGTATATAAAGTGGAAAAAAAACTAGGACACATGTATTTTAACTTACCTAGATATGAGTCGATTTCCAATTCCTCAGGGAGAAAGGACTCTGCACAGCCGACTAGAGCAGTACTTGAAGTAGTTTGTTGCACCTCCTCCTCTAGAACGAGATTTGAACCAGAGCAGTAGGAAGGAAAAACCTTTCGAAAACAGGGCAATAATGGCTCAGATGTCCTGTTTCCTTGCAAGTCGCGCATCTAAACAAAATCCCGACAAAATCTAGTCTTTGTTGGTGTACAAAACCACACCATTTGATAACCATATCAGCAGGTAGTCCATGCTTTAAGTCTAATTCCACCAAAAATCTCCCAACACGCCTATCCATTCCAGTGAGGTGTTGTGGATCTAAAAACAGAAATTTGCCAATGGTGTCTCCAATCTCCTTGAACACCACCAAATTCTAGAATTCTAATGGGCATCCCAGCATCAACACCCACAGATGGTGAAAATGAAAATGGTCCTTCTCCAGGTTGAAGAATTGTGTCCACCACTTCAACATTAGACTCCCATTTTTATAGATCCAGACCCTTTCCATTCATTCCACTACATCCTCCGAATAATTTAAACAAAAGAAATACCAACCTTTTACCAGTATATAAACTTCAGGGGTATATCCCAAGAGTGATCTCCAGACCTCTTCCACCCAACGATGGATATCTTTAGCCGACATAGACCAGTAACTGAAGCATCCCACCAATGCATGAAGGGACAAATGTGATACCTCCCTCAACTCGATATCCTTGCCTAACGTCATAGTAAGCTTCTTGAGCTTGACTCTCCACGCCTTTAAGTCACTCGACTTTTTCTCCTCCCTCACTGCCTTGTGTATTCATGTCCCAACAATTGCATTCCCCTCTGCACAGGCAACCTTTGTCTCAACAACACCACCTTTACCTGATAAAATACCCTTCAACTCTCCCTCCACCATCTCCTTGCAACAATCGCCTCCCTCGTAAACCTACAGAGAAGGAGTAATCATGACCTATGCTCTAGCATTTTTATCGCTTATTACCTTCCCTCCTCTAGACTTCAGTGCCTCCCCCCATAACCAATTCCCAAGGACGCATTAGACTTCGCACACAATGCATGGTTCCACTCTTTCGATCTGTAGAAGACTGTTTCCTTCCTAGACCAGGCTCCCCACCTAAAAAACCACTCTCAACCCTTCGCAGCGAGGAACAACCCGCCTACATTGACGAAATAGAAAGGTCTCGTGGTTTCCCTCCTCTAACATCTTCCGAGGTAAAAATTTCATCAATGATGCCAATGAACCATGTGTCCATCGATCCATCGATTGGGTCGCCACCAGTCCGAAAGGAGGTACTTGTAATAACTTCCGGCGCAGAGGCATTATCTCTCAACTCCAGTCGATTTGATAATCATATGTATGCTTTAAAATACTCTTGACACGTCTCGTCTGATTGCAGTTGATTGACCTGGCTCCACCAATCATCCTCCTCTAGCCCAGAAGTGGAAAACAACACGACACCCGCCATTGGGATCTATTACCATCCCAATCAGGTGCAATAATAAAGAACCTAAGATTAATAGTTATGGACGTTTTGTATAAACATCATTAGTTTGACAATAGAGCTCGCATAGTCCAGGACCGTGGGGGAGGGGGTGATGCCGAGCATCATCCCCTCCAATGTGCCTCATGTAAAAAAAATTAATTAATTAATTTAATATTTTTAAATTTAAATTTTTTATATTTTTAAAATTTGATTTGTATTTTTTTTTTAATTAATTTTAATTTTGTATTTTTTTTTCTAATCTTTTTATTTAACATTTGTATTTTAATTCTTTTTAATAATAGTATTTTTATTTTATTTTATTTTAGATTTTTTTTTCCTCAGAAAAAAGCGTAATTTTATTTCTTAAAAGAGACAAAATTACATTTTGTAGGTGGTTTTGAAGCACAACACACCAACTTTGTGTGGATTGTCTGAGAATATAGAAGGACCACAAACCACCACAAAAAATGGTCATTGAGAGAGATTGGCCTTTGTGAGCCCAAATTGACATGCCTATCAGTGCATCTAAAAATACCACACCCAGAACAAGGTGGAATACTACTATCAAAAAATTTCCTTGATACATACAGAGCTAGATAAAGTTTTTTTAGATGAGGGATGATTTCTAGGCACACTCAATAGGTGCCCAAAATATTTTGCTTATGTCCTTTCAACTGTGTTGCTGCTGAAAAGTTTAAAGTTGTAAGTGTTGTACAAAAAAAAGAAAATCATGCATGATGAAGCCGAAAAAGTTGTGAGCAAAATAGTCCCACAGAGTATAGTCTAAACAATGCCGATCAATCTTGTTGTATGTGGTTTAGTTCTTCAATCCTGTAGATGGCCTTGTTCCTCTATAAACGAGCAATGAAAAAAAGCATTTGTGTCTTCCCCTTTTTTCTGATATGTGCCATTGGCCAAGAGAGAGAAGCAATCCATTTTTCGACAATGAATCCACTACCATGTTCCTGTCTTTGTATACATGAGAGCTAACCAAAGTATCAAAAGTGTCCATCAAACGATAAATTTCCTCTAGTATAGGGAAAAGAAATATATTCTGACAAGTTTGGTGCTTTCTTTCACAATTAATGGCATTCATAGAATCACCAAAAATATGTATTTGTTGGATTCCCTTTTCTATTGAAAATAGGAGTAGAATCTTCAGAGCCAATAATTCGGCATAGTTTTTTGTCCCTCTATCGAACGCCATTTTTAAAAGAAAGCAATGGTTTTATGATAAATGTAGAAAAACTCCTCCCCCACGGTTTGAGCTCTGAGAGGCTCCATTAAAGTAAGTCCAGGGTTTTGTAAAGTATACATCCTCTTGTTGTCTTACCCGCAAGGCTGGAGCTTCTTTGGTCTGGGGGAAGTGTGATAGGATTGATAGACTTTGAGCTACGATCATTTCTGGTATAAAGGATTTTTCTTTAATATCTCTGCATTACGTGCTAGCCAGATTCCCTAATTGATTAAGAGAGGAAGTGTTTTTAGCTCCTTATTTCTTGGGTCATGGGACCAGTTTTTCCAAGCCAACTCCAAAGTGTCTCTAGTCCATATGCATCTCTGCCTTAGGCTTGAGGAAGTTTATGTCCAAACTTTCTTGGAGAAAGGACAGGAGAAGAGTATATGGAAAGTGGATTCATTTGCATTTTTACAAAGTGAGGATCTACATGGTCCTTCTATCTGACGCCTACTCTGATTATCCCATGCTGGGATTCGATTGTTTAGTGTTGGCCACATATATATTTTGGCTTTTTGGGGACATTTCAGCTTCCAAAGGCCCTTCCACCACCACATGGAATTTTGTTGGAGTGGGTTTATATTCAGAGCTATGTATCCAGATTTTGGAGTATAGGAGCCCAGGGGATCCTTTTGCCAGACTAATTCATATTCCCTATCCGTGAGTCCTGTATGTCCTCTTCTGAGTGCTAAAATATAATTTCTCATAAAGTCTGCATAAACGTCGTTTAAACCTAGTGATATAACACTTCTTCATCCTTGATTCCATATATTAGTTGAATGGGGATCAACTAGATGAGATAGGAAGAAGACACCATGCTTGCGAAGTTGTTCGATTAGTTCTTCCAGAAGAATATGTGAATTCCCACAATATGACCAAGGATCAGCTCCAATACGAAGATGATTTCCTTTACCAACCCTCCAAGCAAGACTATCCCCAACCATTGAGAATGAGGAATCATTGATTTCCAAATAATCGAGCAATGAGATGCAGATTTGTTTGGAGTTTTAATCCAATTTTCTATTCACTCCGGGGAGATGTATTTTTGTGTGACTACCTGTGTCCACAAACTGGAAATTGAAATGAGACGCCAACATACCTTTGTCGCAAGGGCCTTGGAAAACAAGAAAATATTTTTGAGCTCCCATCCTCCCAATGCTTTTGACATCGCAATACTTTTTTGCCCAAGGTTGGGTATACTTATCCCTTGATCCAGACCAAATAAATCGAGAACACGTCCTTAATATTTTCTAGCACCCCTTTTGGAATCCATGCCAGTGACATCCAATAAACTGGTATGGCTTCCAGAACATATTTGGTCAGGATGAGTCTGCCTGCTCTAGATAACCACCTAAAACTCCATCCATTCAACCTTTTCTCCAGTTTTGTTAACAACCATTTCCAGTCTTCTTTCCTGTATTTGTTCAGCTTCAACTGAAACTCCTAGTATTTTAGACCTTCTTAAATGTTCTGAATTATGAAAGGAAATAACCTCTGATAGACGGTCACTTCCTCTCTATCCATTTCAGAGGTAGTGATGGTAGATTTTTGGGAGTTTATTTGCATTCATGTAGCCAAGTGGAAGAGATTTAAAATGTTAGCTACAATTTCTGCATCTCCTACCCGACCATTACAGAAAATGAGAACATCGTCCATGAACAATAGATGTGTGATCCTCGACCCAGGTGCAACTTGAATTCCTTCGAAATTCCCTGCCCGGGCTGTTGTATCTATAGCCTTACTCAGTCCTTAGCCTTACTTAGTCCTTCGGCTACCAAAAGAAAAAGGAGTGGGGATAAGGGGCATCCTTTACGCAGACCCCTTTCTGAAATAAAGAAAGGAGAAGCTGCCCCATTGATAAGGACTGCAAAAGAGATCGAAGAGATGCATGCCATCACCCATTTTATGAAGGGAACTTCACATCCGAGATGCGTAAGAAGAAGTCGAATATAAGCCCAGTTCACTCTATCATATGCTTTTGATAGATCAATCTTTAGGATTTCCCCCTTTGTTCTTGCAGTCTTTAGGTTGTGTATTCCCTCTTGTGCTACCCCTATTGCCTCATGTATATGGCGCCCTTCTAAAAACCCAAACTGTTATTTGGATATGGCCTCTGATAAAAAAGGTTTTAGCCGACGAGCTATGATTTTGGCAATAATTTTGTAAATACAATTGCACAAAGAGATTGGCCTAAAATAATCAAAAGACCGAGGATCATTTACCTTAGGAATGAGAGCTATAAAAGTTGAATTGAAGGAACTATGAATTATGCCAATGGTACGAGATTCCTCAATGACTTTTAATATATCTGCTCCGATTAGATCAAAGAAACCACTGTAGAATTCTATTTTCCATCCATCCGGACCAGGACTTTTATCCTTCTGGAAGCTAAGAAGTGTTTCTTTTAACTCTGCTTCAGTGACTTCAACAAATAAATCTTCATTCCCTTGTTCATCCGTGAAGCTTGGAAGGTATAGTGCCACCTTTATAATCTTTGCAATGTTGACTCTCCTGTCCACTTTGAATAAGGTCTGAAAATGGCTTTTAACCAGGCTAGCAAGGCCTTCAAAGGAAGTGACAGATCTACCCTCCTGATCCTTTAAGCTCCAAATAGTGTTTTCTACTCTCCTCCCCTTAACATAGGCTTGAACGAATTTTGTATTCTCGTCTTCGTTCTCAAGCCAGATAGCTCTGCTTTTTAGCCTCCAAGTTTCTTCTTTATCCGCCAACAGAAGTCTATGCATGGCTTCAAGCCTTTTCAGATTGTCTCGATCCAAGATTGTGATGAACCCCGAATCAAAATATTCTTGTATCAGCCTCAGTTGTTCCTCTATACTTTGGAGTTCATGTTCCTCCGCTTTTTGTTTTGTTTTTTTTGAAGGAATAACTAGCTTTTTTATTCTTTTAAGGTTTTCCACAAATTGAATCCCCATCGGATTACCCTCTGAATCACTTATGTCAATCCAATTGGACTTCAACAACTGTTGAAAACTCTCATCTTTCAACCAATAAGAGTTGAATTTAAAAGGGGTTGCAGGATTTTGAGGACCTCCTTCCATTTCGAACCAAACTGGAGAATGGGCAGATTTGCCTCCACTTCCAATGCATCGACGAAATTGGAATGGAAGCATGACTAAAGGTTCAGAAATCAAGAAACGATCCAACCTTTTTGTTATATGAGCCTCCCCTACCCTCATATTCCTCCGGGTGGGTAATAGCTTTAGTGGAGGTATATCAATGAGGTCGTTGGAAGACAAAATGTGACTGAAGAACGTTGCTTGGTTGTCTAGGTGGTCTGAGGGTCCCCAAATTTCAGCTTCCCCTAGAGATAAATTTAGGTCTCCCCATAAGATTAGAAGATCATTTTTTAAGAGGTCTTTACCAACCAGAGTTTCCCAAAAACAGATCCGGTCTGTATGGGGGCCATAAACATTGATTATTCTGATCCCTTTCCAATACCTTCCACCAAAAAATCACCCCCTAGACAGGAGTCAAAATCCCAGGAGTTTAAGAGTTTGATACATCTAGCTCTACATCTAATGACTAAACCTCTCTACCTACCTCTGGCATCCATACCCAGAAAAAACCATCCCGGGAAGAGGGCAGTTAGAATCTTGCAAGCCATGACTTCGTCTGCTAGACTTTCTTGAAAAAGAACTACATCATGCTGGTGTATAATTACCAACCGCTTTAGTGCAAATTTTTTTTGGGGACTCGCCAAACCCCTGCAATCAAAAGTGAGAATATTCATGGGGAAACCCCTACTGGGGCTTTTGTCGCTCTAAGTGCCCCTACGATTGAATTTTGTCGCCCTGAAGCAATGTCGACCAGTGCTCGGGATTGTGACTTGGAGAGGTGTGAATTTATAACTCGTCCCTTCTTTGTTTTTAGAATCTTCGTATATGGGCACAGACCTCTGTAGTCTACAGTGGGGATGGAGATTGTTATGTTATGGATTTGGAAACGAATGGTTGAGTCCTCAGACTACTCAGAAGAAGAATATGTGGATGACTTGGAAAATGGGGATCTGGGCGAAGAGTCCAGACAGAGAGAAGAGTTGGCCAAGGAGGGAAAGGACGATTACGGGGGCTTGTGAAGAGGAATTAGAGTCAAAGTGTTTGGAAAGGGTTGATTCTGAAGGGAGTGACAATAATTCACCAAAGATAAATTAAATTCTTTAAAAAAACCATTTACTGGTCGGGAGATAGTAAGGTGCATACCCAATAGGTTGTCGATCAAAAAATGTGGAATGGCCTCTGGGCATACTTCTGAACTCATCGCATCTCTCACGACTTGGACCAAAGTCGTTGCATCGCCCTCATGTATTGTCGACTCATCAGCCTCCAAGATCATAGACACAACTGGGGCAGAAGGCATAGTACCCACTAAAGCCGACCTCGAAGAGGGAGAGCTGACACCCAAATTCTCCAAGCTCCCCCGATCATATATGATCTTTGAAGTAGATCCATTGTTCCTGAGCCCCCTCATAGAGGATTTTCAATCCTTATCAATATGCCCATACTCGTGGCACCTCCTACAACGAAAGGGAACCCCTTCATAATCTAGGATTTGTACCATAGTCCTTCCCAATTCTTTCAAGTTAAGGAATTCCCTAAGCCCTTCTCTGATGTTTAGTAGAACCAGAATCCTTGCCACTGACATCTCCCCGGATTCTAAGAATCCCATATCGATAGTTAGGAAATCCCCCAGGAAATTCCCAATTGCTTGGAAGAATTTTTGATTCCAAAGGTGTGGGGGAAGGCCCGACAACCGAACCCATATTGGGATGGAGTCCAGTATTCACTTGCAACATTGAAGGTAGGGTTCCAAAGTTTCATTAGGATCAGTGAAGAGTCTATGGACCAACGTTTTTGGAGAATGGTCGTAGCCTGTGAGCATGAACCAACCTCTAGACATGCGACTGATTCCGAGAGGAGGGTTGTATGATGCACCCCAATTTGTCAAGGCCCAGGCCTTAAGAGTCTTCTCACTAAATTGGCGGCCATATGCTTTCCTTATTAAAGTTTTATCTGCCATCTCGGCTACCCCAGAGAGAGTTAGATCATCACCAAGGATGAAATTAGGGTTTGCCTTGGAAGATCCAACACACTTATTTTGTGTCCTTTGCCTTGACTCTAGAACACCCATAAAACCTTGGTCCTGATTCAATCGTGTGTTGGTTCTAGGCTCCCCACCAAAAACTGAGATCCACTCGGTGGAATTTGAGGGCTATAAGTTTGCGGCAATAAACCCTTCCACTAGCTCCCCCAATTGATCCAAGAAGTAAGCTTGATCCGCATAAGAGTAGTACAAGTCTAGTGCTGGACCTTGTTCCAACAAAACCCAATTTGCAATCCCTAGAGACGAGTCCGCTAGAAATTCACTTGGAAATACCTCACGAAAAACCCCTTGCTCCCTTGAAGTTGTTGAAGGGCACACAATCATAGTTGGATCTGGGAACGTCCAAGAGAGGTTAGTGATGGCCGAAGAAGGGGAGAAACCACATTGAATGGGGGAAAAGCATCCTTCGGAAAGTAGGGGAGTCGAACCGCACCAAAAAATTGAGAAAGGAAGAGGATTGTTGATTGCAGAGCTACCCAATGATGACACCACACCCGATCCAGCAACTCCACTAAGCCAAGAAAGAGCTTCCAGATCTTTCCCAAGGTAAAGACCGAAAACCCCTGAAAACTAAGAAAAAAAATCACCTCGCACTTTCGACGGAATCTCCTCCGCCAGCTCGACTGTGAGGGGGTGAGTGGGGCTGCCAACTGTCCCCATCCAGGGTAACAGTTCACCCGGCTCGGGCGAATAATCCACCACATCATCGTAGTCTTCCATACGGGAGAATCTGCACCTCTGTAGAATTACCCGGAAAACTCCTACCCACTTGACCACTTGTGAAACCGTCTACCGAGAACTCTTCAGTCAACAATACGTGGGTGTTCCAGAACAAAAAAACCACAGGGCTGAGGCCCACAAACTTTGGTCATGTCTAGCGGCCCATATGACCGCAGGGGGGATGCAGGCCTCAACATTCTCTCCAAAATCCTCTATAGATTCCTTCTCGCAACCCGTTTTAAATTTTGATTTTAAGGGGTCATTTTTTTTTTTAAATCTAAAAAAAAAATAAGACGACTTCATTTAAAAAAAAAAACATTAAAAAATCGCAATTTGCATTTTTTTCAACAAAAAATGTTATTATTTTTTTTTATTTCTAAAAGAAATTTGTATTTTTTTCCTTAAAAAAATAAAAATTGTTTAGGGGTATTTTTTCCCAAATTAATTATTTTCTTAATGTAAATTATTAAAAAAATAAATAATTGATAAATAAATTATCAAGTTATAACACTTTTATATTTAGGAGTCGATTTTCAGTGTTTTATTTGTGGTCAATGCCACAATTTCAATTAGGTCATAGTTTTAAGTCAAAAAAAAGTGGTGCTACTAGTAGCATCACTTCTCGATTCAAGGGTCAATTTCGGGGTTATGATCGTAATGTCACGTAATGTCAAGGGCAGGATTTCAAACAACTTGCATTTTTAACCACATAAAAAAAAGGTGCTACCAATAGCACCACTTTTTGAAACAATGGTAAAAATGCGAACTCTAAAAAAACAAGAACTCTGGAGAGTTCTCGTTGAGTTGGTAACTTTATTTACATAGAAACCAAATTAAAAGACTTTGATAATCAAACATGGATGAAAAAACCCATAAATGACTATAATTCCTTAGTGCTAAACATACACATCTCTACAATTTAAAATATCATTTAATTAGCATAACCATCTCCAATATTTTAAAGGACCCCAATATAACCAAGATTGACATATGATATGAACTTCATCCATTCATGGAGCATTTATGTACTTGTCGATTCACCATCTCCTCTACATGGATTTTTTTTCCTTTCAAGGTGTATTTCATCGTTAATATTGGTTGTAAAAGCCTCTACGTGCCTATTAAACTCTTCATCATACATGGAAGCCTCATTCTCAACAATAATTAAATTACTCAAAGAAGAAGAAGAAGAGGTTTTATATTCGTCATTAGGATACCAAATGATTTTCTTTGTCGAAGAAGGCTTGTGGGGAGGCAAATCAACATCTACATCGATTTAATAATAGAGTGAGCGGTTACTTTTGGATTCATAATGACTAAACAAACATTAGAAAAGTGTCAATTGTGAGTATTAGTTCACTTAGATATAGTTAAAGATGCTTACAATGTTTTGGGTTTCTTATTGGTTGAGCCTCGGTAACTAAGATTATGTCAGTAGGGATAATTTATTTTCATATTGATGTTTTTCCTTATCCCAGTATCACCCTCAATACATGTTTATGACAACCTCTAAGGCTAAAGTGCCAACATGATCTTGTTGGCACATAATCAGATTCAATTGACCTTATTTGGCTTGTTTCTAGCTCTCAATCTTTTGGCCTCCGAGGAGGCCATCTGTGGCTTATTTTTGAGTTCTTAAACCCTCACATATCAATGAAGTACACTTATAGGTTGATCAGGTCATATTTCATCAAAGGTAAGCAAAGTTTGCAAAATTTCAATATTGACCCCTTTCATTGGTCATTAGGCAAGCTCCATGCGAGTCAATCTTGCATAGAATATGAAAGGATTCATTTTGTATTTTTATAAAACCCAATGACCATACCTTTTTTATTCTCATAACAAACTTTTTTTATGATATGTCATTTTTCTAATTCCGAGTTCATATATCCAATCTATGAAGGGTGCAAGTTGAGTGTCTCCTTAGGGGCCTGTTATCGCACAGTTTGTAGTTTAGGTCAAAGGCTAAAGGAAAGAGATCAAACTGGCGTAACAGGAACCTTCCCCACCAAATGCCACCTCAATGGGGAGGTTATCTCTGTTTAGGGAGGTTAGCCCAGGGGAGACGTCCCCGACAACCTGGGGTTTTGAAGAGGCTAAGGTATAAAGCAAGGTTAAAGTTTCCCCCTCACAGGTTACCACCTAGGTCAGATAGTCTAACTAAACAACCAATAATGAAGTGTATGCCCAATTGAAAACACCTGCCCGGAACAAAACAACAACAATACAATATATATATGCAGGCTATAACTCAAAGGGTTGGTACTTCAATAACTATCTGCTATCATTTAATAAGCAATGTAAAGCAATAGATACAAATGAAGTCAACGTTTTGTCAATTAGCTATGAAAGAGCATCAATTCATCAATATCTATCAAGATGATCAAGCTAACAATGTATCCAATCAACAATTTGCTCAATAAATGCTTCAAATCATCATTCAATTACTTATATTCAACTTTTGCTGCGTCAAGATGAGATAACCAACTATGACATCAGCCCTAATTAGGTTAGTTTGTTAGTTAGGGTTTCAAAATTTAGAGTTTTGAGAGTGATTTTGTACACCAAGACTTCAACGTTGGAGGTTAGAGATCAGTGCCTTAGGGTATATGGAGTCAAACAAGATAAGGGCACAAGGTTTTGAAAGGATGAAGACTTAAAGACTAGAGGGAAGGGTTCTAAAGTGCTGCAAAGGCAGGGCCCTAGAATCAAAACCCTAGGGGAAAGAGGCTCACTTTGGTGTTGGTTGAGCAAGGCCTCGTGCTCTTTCCTCCTTCCTTAGGTCAACTTGGCAAAATGGCTAGCATAAATGATAAATTTAAGGGATGAGGTGAGAGAAAGTGTTGTAAAGACAAGGCTTTCAAACCCTAGAAGATGATGGCCCTAGGTGTAGATAACCTAGGCCTAGGACGTCACCCTCTTTCAACCTATAAACTTCAACGCTAGCTTAAGGGAAGAAGCAAGATGAGTGTAGCAAAGGCTAGGCTTAATCCCTCTTCTTCAATGGCTGAAAAATCTCTCTCTAAGGGGACATGTAACAATGACCTACTTGTGTGCTTGTTACCTAGGGTTTCAAATCAACAATTTAATAGGCAAATGCAATAAATTAGACCTACAACAATTCAATTAAGAAGTTTTGCAAGAAAATCACTTACATATCATGAAGAAAGCACATGCAAACCCTAGTTGTAAACCTTCATTGGAGAGAAATGCCAAAAGATGCCAAAAATATCCTTCCAATAACAAGTGCGCCTCACTTAGAAAGAAACATTACCCTAGAAGGGCACAAAAATTAGACCTCACAAGTGTGAGTGAATTGTGTTATGTCAAAATGAGGGAAAACCTCCTCAATATATATCATCTCATGACCTTTAATTACTAATTAGGTCATTAAAATAGTCGTCAAGGCTAATAACTAAAAATCATATTGTTTTACATTAAACTGCTAAAAGAAAACCCTAAAAGAGAAATAAGCAAGACGTCTAGCCCCTTTGAGGGAGACGTTGGCCCTTTTTAGGGCAAAACATAGCACTAGATGACAAACGTTGGCCCTCTCTGGGCCTCCAAACTCTGCCACACGTGCCAAAATGCTCTGTCAAGGTGTCATACAATGGAGGTGACGTCAAGGGCTCCTAGATGACATCCTGGGCCATCAGAGGGACACGTTCTACCTGCAGTGGGTCAACCCCCAAGGGCTGGGCTCAGCCAAGGCATCCTGGATGAAAATGTCCTTCTTCTTCTCTCGTGCAAAGGCTCGATCAATCATTGTCATGTCTCTTCCCCTGATGAGGTCCCAACAAGCATCTGATGGGCTCTTCAGCCCCATGGAGGTCCGAACTAATCATCTCCCCATGTGTACCGATCCACTTGGTACCTGTCCGTCGGGCATGGTCCTGCACATCAAAAACTTCGCCCTCCATGGGCTCATTAGTCCTGGGGATCATAGCAATGTCAATGATATTTCATCATTAATTTTATCAAATGCATGCATAAAACCCCTAGCATATCATCTAATAGCTCAAAGACATTATAATGACCTACTATACAAAGCTGAAGAAAAAGACAAAATGCCCTATTGGGCCAGCATCCATAAGAAAAGGAAAGTTTCCAAAGGATATCATCCAAGCCATGTAACACGAGGTGGTGTGGTCAAAGGATGTCCAGAAATAGTGAAAGACAGGGGTGAATATTGTCAGTGGGTGCCTTTGTAGGAGGCAAGTTGTACCTGTCATGGATGCAATTCTTTCCAAGCCCTTTATTGCCTTTATTCTTTCTTTTCTTCATTACTTTTTCTTTCTTTTTATTTCAAGGTCTAACTAGAGGACACTGCCTTGGCGTGGTGACCAGAGCTGACAGTGTTACCCACAAGTACTTTCGCAGAGATGATAAGGCTGGCTCGTGATGAGACCCCCTTTCCCTTGGCCATGCAACCAAAGGTCACTGCCCTGGCGTGGTAACCAGATAATGGCAATGTCATACCGCTAGGTACCCATGAACATAATGGGCTAGCTCATGATGAGATCCCCCATCGTCTTGGCTAGGTCTTGTTTTGTTATTTTTCTTCAGGTCCCTCTTGTTTCTTATTAAGAGGCTTTTTATTACCTTCTCGGGGATCCCTGGGCGAGGCATCTCTAGGTTTTATTTTTTATGGCTTTTATCTCTTACCAGCTGCTTTTACCTCCTGGGCGTTTAGCCCCTTCTTCCCACAAGATAAGGTGTAATCCCACAACAGGTCGTCCTAATGTCCGGACTAGGGGAATGGGATAAATGAGTGGGAGATAAGATGTAAGAATGATGATATGATGGGAGCGGACGATGGCTCTTCAAAATCCCCCCTGGTGGCTAACCAAAACCTATGNACAAGTACTTTCGCAGAGATGATAAGGCTGGCTCGTGATGAGACCCCCTTTCCCTTGGCCATGCAACCAAAGGTCACTGCCCTGGCGTGGTAACCAGATAATGGCAATGTCATACCGCTAGGTACCCATGAACATAATGGGCTAGCTCATGATGAGATCCCCCATCGTCTTGGCTAGGTCTTGTTTTGTTATTTTTCTTCAGGTCCCTCTTGTTTCTTATTAAGAGGCTTTTTATTACCTTCTCGGGGATCCCTGGGCGAGGCATCTCTAGGTTTTATTTTTTATGGCTTTTATCTCTTACCAGCTGCTTTTACCTCCTGGGCGTTTAGCCCCTTCTTCCCACAAGATAAGGTGTAATCCCACAACAGGTCGTCCTAATGTCCGGACTAGGGGAATGGGATAAATGAGTGGGAGATAAGATGTAAGAATGATGATATGATGGGAGCGGACGATGGCTCTTCAAAATCCCCCCTGGTGGCTAACCAAAACCTATGGGTACAAGCTTGCTAGGGTACCACATCAATCCCCCCAACCATGATCAAGTGGGTTAGTGTAAGATCCAAGCAGTCGTCAGAAATGAAAGGAATCTGATGCATATATCTGAAAGTTATAACAATCAAATACGACACATACCATGATACCTAGACCAATTACCTCATGGAGCAAGAGTCTTCTCCGATACAAGTCCAAGCCGAAGGCGATGGATGTTGTTGCTGCTGACAGGACAAGTCTGATGAAGAAGAAGAAGGATGGGCCCTCCAGGGCCATGCTCAGGTCAATCCTGCTCTCGGTACTCCATGTCTAGGACCTGTGGGCCTCGAGACATGATATCCTAGTTATCCCTAGAAATCGGGGATAACAGGGCCAAATTCCATAACTGTGACTACATTGATCATATTCTCTTAGAATTGAAACCTAGAGAGAAAATATGTCCGAGTGACAATGTAGGTATATTCTGGACCTTTCCAATGGTATACCATATTCTTGGTTTCGAGCCCCGGTTGTTTAGAATGAACTTTCACAAGATCAACACTAGTTTTAGGCAACAATTTGGTGACAGAGGTTCATAGTCTAAAAAGTGCCATTTATGGGCTCTGAAACATAAAAATAGAGTTTCTAGACTATATTTTACCTTTTGACCTTTCCAATGACATATCATTGTGCCATGTTGATTTCAAATTACTCACTTAGACCTATCACAAGTCTTTGAGCCAGTTACGAGAGTGCGATCTAGGTAGCTTGCCTAGCAAAATTTCTAAGCAATTTAATTAGTAGTTGGTCGCCTCAAATTACATTTATGATTTGGAATTCTCAAAGTACTCATTGACACCTTTATGATGATACTCCATTTGCCTCGTGTTGGCATTGGATGATTGAATGCCAACCTTCAGAAAATCAAGTCACTTGGGGGTCCCACTAGCGAGCTAGTGTTCCAAGTCACAGTGGCCATGACCCATAACAAATTATGTGTGCAATCCATCTCCATCCCCATACACTAGAGTCACATCCACCTCCTTGCATGCACTCTCTATCAATTTCTTAGACAACTCACTGGCACATATACATACAACACATGTGTCACTGAATCATGAAAAATTGTAAATTCTTGGCAAATATTTTAATGAATGTCATTGCCACAATATCATGGTCGGTAACTTGAATATATATATAAAAACTACAAATCAATGTAATTTCTATTGAAATGTTCTTACTGTGGAGATTACAACATATGTCACATATATAAATGTAAAACACATCGTTAAACAATGGAGAACGAGACATTAATATACTTGTTTCATTCAATGTAGTATTGGCATTACAAAGTTGCTCTAATGCACGCTCAGAGCCATCTCCACCTGTACTTGGGATGATTTGTTAAATGTGGTGCATAATTTTCAAATGAAAATATAATGTAGAATTAAATGTCAACCATGGTTAATACACTGAAATGAAAAACATTTTCTAATCGACATATCCTATTATTACATAGTGAAATACTCATTAAGATTATGGACTTGTAAGGGGTGGCAGGTGCCGGGGGGGTCATCATAGATTCTGATAGACAAAATATTTTGGACTACTCTTGGGTGCTGGGAAACACCACCAATAATAAAGTAGAAAACTTGGTAGTTTTTATGGGGCTACGAATTACACGATCCTGGAATCTTCATGAATTAATTGTCCTTGGAGATTATGAGCTAATCATTAAAGAACTTCTTGGCTCTAGCAAGTCCACAAATTAATCTCTTATTGTTCTTCAATCTCGGATAAGGGCCATGAAATCTCAATTCAGTAAGATCCAATTCTTTCATATTATCCGCTCCTAAATCAGGCGGCTGACCAACAAACAAAAGCAACTAAAAAAAAGGAATAGAGCCCTCTTTTCATTAATCAAATCGAGTCCCATGTGTGGCTTCCTTAAGGATTACCAAAGGTGGCGATTTCCCCAATTTCGCATGGGTCCCACTCTCTGTAGCAACTCTGTCATCCTCAGACTTTCCCTCCTAGCTCATCTCCTTCTCTCTGCCACCCTTTCTCTCCTCTTCAGTCCCCACCTTTCATTCATTTTGGACAACTGGTACTCCATGCCCTTTAACATGTGGATCTACCTTTGGATTTGTGGCACCTCGATTGCCCCTCCCCTCCTTTCCCACACGCCTCACCACTTCAACCCTTACCTTCTGCATGTATGTTGTGCATTCCTTCAACACTCCATGATGTCTTCCATTGCTTCCATGACGTCATCGAATGAGCTATCCTCTACGGACAAGTACTCTGGTCTGTGGGAACTTCATTTCTCTTGTCTTCTCCCGCGTGCAAGCAGTAACTCCTCAGCCTATTTGTGGATTTGACATCATTTGCATCCTTCGGAGATGTATTCACAATTCAACAAAGAATTACAGGCCCATGTTTATCTTCATCCCCTTCTCATCATGTGGACGAGATCCAAAGCTCCTTGTTCCCGCCCCTCATGCACTATAGAGGAGCTATGAGACAAAAATCAGGATTTGAGAGCTACGATCAGAACCTTAGGGGAAAGAATGGGATCGTAACTTTGATAACTTCAAGCGGAGAATCAGGAGCTTCAACTTCATAGTGAAAATCTCCATAACCAAATGCAGACACAGGAACACAAGCACAACCAAGAGCTTGTGATAGTTCTTCGCGGGGTTAATAGAAACACCAAGCATATTAGTCTGCTCAGACAACAATTTGGAAATCCCCTCGGTCATCCTCAACATTCTCCAATCTCAATCGATTCGGTTGAATAAAGGCTTCCTTCATATTTCCATTCAGAAGTTGCCAATGAACAGAACCATTCCCCTCCAGACCCAGCATCAACACCAACAATGCACAATCCAGAAGATGGAATTCAACCTCTAGCAACAATTCAAGCAACTCTCCAAGAAGATGCAGAAGCAACCAACAATTTCTAACATGTTTCTATCAATGATTAGTAAATTTTTGTTCATTTTATTTTCATATGTAGCCATCTTTACATGGCATCCTAACATTTCTTTTGGGAGCAATTGTAAGCTCAAAAACAGAATGCAACAGACTTCTCAGAGAGCTCTTTGGACACAGTTTAATGAACTTCCATACTATTGCCTCTATGTAAATTGCATTAGCACAGACTTTTTTTAATATAAATTTCCAACTGTTCTTGTTAAAAAAAAATATTATGGACTTGTAAACATAAAAGATAATTTCCACCTCTCATGGACAAAATGGTAGCAATACATAAATTATGATACAAGTGAAAAAATGATAAAGACATTTCATCCAATGTATAATACAATGCTAATTTTCCAAAATACCTTCATCTACAAGGGATACTCTCTAGAAGTGTCATGTTCATAAATCTTGGAGATTAAAATAATAGTTAGGCTTTAGCATCTTCATAAACTAGTATTGTTGGATGCTTGAACAAATAACTTGGTCAAAACAGACACCCTGTTAAAAGAATGGAGCCTTCCCAGCCATGAAATAATGCAGGGTAACACCAACTAACTAGATATCAACTTTGTAACCTTGATGTGACAATCTTAGATATAACATCTACAAGTCCTGTGATTTTTTCATGATCCCTAAGCATAGTGTATAGGGTCGAAGCTCCCGTTTTTTTTCCTATTAATCGTGTCTTTGATGAAGAGATACATTTCTAGTGCATCAATCCTAGAAATGAACCCATATGCAACTTCTAGGATCAATAATCCTTCCATAAGGCCTTTGTCATGATTAGGACCCCCGTAAAAGTAATGTATAGTGTCTAAGGCAATGGAATTTGGCCATGAATAATGTCCTTGGTGCTTTGACCCATCACTCACATGCTAAAAGTTTGAATTTGTATTGTATCCCAATAATATCCCATTATTGGGAAAAAATAGGTGGGCCAATGAATTTGTTTAGAGGAAGTCTTGCACGCTCTAATGCCTCATGCATGACCTATGTGCCTTATATTGGGAATATAGGACCCTTTATTTTGAAACCAAAGCATTTATTTGGCCATGTGACTCATCCTTAGTGTGTCAAACAAAAGAATCGAGTTTGTCTCCCACGATTAGGGAAAATATCACTTCCAAAGGGATTGTGTGGTGGTCCATGGACTTATGCATGGTCCAAGGATGGTAGAAGGTTTCTATAGTGCGCAAGCCCCTCTTTTTGGGCCTTGAAGCGTTCCCTAACATGAGCCATATAAACATCGTTGGAGCCTAATGTTGAAATCCTTACTCTGGCATGTAGGTATCTTGTTATCTAGTGTTTTCCTTATTGCAAATCAGATTAACAACTCACAAAACAAAAATACATTGCTAGAATATTCAACTCAAATAAGGATAGTGAAAGCAATACTGGAAACCAAATCATGCAGACATAAACACCAATATTTTTGGGTAGATTGTTAAGCCCTAATATTGGCTCATTACCCCTTAATTGGGGCATATTATATTAGTAATGTTATTTTATTTATGTTGGCTTTAGGCCATTAGTTGTAATTATACCTCCTAGTCTCCTATATATACCAAGGAGACATTTTCAT
>SNQJ01S0005685.1:126693-147327 GCA_010110895.2 Picea sitchensis | reverse complement strand
GGCCATTAGTTGTAATTATACCTCCTAGTCTCCTATATATACCAAGGAGACATTTTCATTTTGAATCATCTTGTACTTGAACATTTAAGTGGGGTAAAAGGAGGTTTCCCCCTCGAAGAGGCTTATTATATGAATTTATCTCTTTTTCAAGGTGTTGAGGACTTTTTCTGAGGATTTTCTATGCTATATTGATATTTGGTTCTTAACATAGATACCCGTGGAAAAACCCCAAAGGGAAAACCAATACTAAGATGATTCTATTATGATAAAAACCCATAATAGGGATAATGGCCCACTGAGAGAAATACAACTACAAACAAACCTTGCAAAGTTTGCTAAGTTGTACGACCCATATATAACATTTTTTTTAGGTGTACGTGCCTTTCCTTAAGAAAACTCCCGTATGCACGTAAGTCTCCACTGAAACCTATGTACACGACCTCAAGGACTATACGACAAACTTTGTACAATGCAACCCTTTCCTGTGGTTTCGCTCTACTGAAACCCATTTGTGGCTGCCTCTGTTCTCTCTTCTCCTTGACTTGATCTCTAGATGGAAGTCCTTATCCACCTATCAAAGATCTCCTTGAATCACAATCCTTCATGATCCAACCCTCTGAGCAAAAGTCCTTCTCTGCTCTGTATCAATGTGTCAAGTGTCTTCTCTTTCACCCTAGCCTTGCTTGTATAATCTTGAGTTATGACCTAGCCCTAATATCCAAAGTGATTGATTATCGATATTACTTTTCACCTCACTTGAGATCAATGGCTAAGATTAAATGCTAATTAGTTTTTATCATTTCCTTGAATAACACAACTAACTAATAAAGCACTTTACTTTAATAATTCCTTTAATTAAAGTAAAGTCTCAAGGTCGAAGGCTTTGGACAGCTTCCACACGTCTAGACACTCAGACCTATGCGGAAATACTTATTTGATGCTACCAACATCAACACCTAAGCCCCTGGTTTTTTGCCCCATACAATGTCATGATCTAGAAGACATGTGTTTGATGTGCCAAACCTTAAAATCAAGCACACATCCCACTTTTGAGGCAAAGATTCCTGCTAGAGTGCACATATTGTGCCTTACAACCTTTCATGGTCAATGAGCCGTAGAACTATTGTGTAAGGCTTGAAACCTTAGGTTGGTGCAACACACCATGTCCTAGAAGTAGTGCATAGTTCCTAAGGCACTAGTTTCCATCCTTGAAGCATGTCTCAAGTGAGGACACCACCCTTCGCGTGTTAAACCTTTGAATCAAGGCCATGCCCTAGTATTAAGCCAAAGATTCCATATAAAGGGCATGTCTCATGGTAGGGGATTTTTAATTGAAAATATTAATACTTATAATAACATGATTTTTTAATTATTGTTAGTTTTAATGTTATTTTTTTTCCTTAGAAAAAAGGCGTAAATTTTCTTTCAATTAGAAAGAAAATTTACATTTTGCATAATGCATAAACAACCATGCATTTGGTCTTTCAAGCTTCCACTCCAAGGAGATCAACATTCAAAATCAAAGAGTCTACATTTATTGAATCCAACTCATTCATCTTTTCAGCACAAGTGAGAGTGCACACTATAAATACATATAATTAAAGCTGAAATAAAACCTTAAGGCAGAGTATGACCTCCAAATCATCTCTTGCCAAAATTGAACAAGACTATAACCAAAGCCAGTGGATATAATGGTTCAAGTGTATTACATCAGCTACAAAATTGTACCACCCAAACGTCCCGAAGGCAAAAGGGAAGTTGTTCAGAAAAGGAAACTCAAACTCATAGAACTGGATGTTAGAGGGTATACCACACCCTGTGGTCCAAACTCAACAAAAATATTAGAAGTCATGTGGGAAGATGAACTCCCTCAGGATCCACAATATTTATAAACTTCTTGTGAAAGAACTCATGAACTATCCCTGCATTAAATTCTTTTATTTTCCATTGTCCCAGAACCAATTCTAGGCCCTCCTTAGAGAGATTATCGGTCGATTGGTTTTGTTCCCTGTAAACGCAACGAAAAGAAAGCAACCTGTGAGATTCCAATATATTAAGAACTTCATCAAGGAGTGGGGCTAGCCTGATGTTGTGACATGCTTGAGATATTCTGATCCAATTTATTACCACCATAGAATCACCAAATATTTGTAGTGAGTCGATCCATTTCTCCCCGGCAAAAATTAGCAACACTTTAAGGGCCACAAATTCTACATAATTATTTGATCTTGATCCTAGACTCGTTGTTATGATGAAATAAAATGTATCAGTAAGGTGGAGAACTTCTCCTCCTCCACAAACTTGACCATCGTTTTGCGAGGCCCCATCAAAATAGGCCCACGACCGAGAGTGGTCCACACTTTCTATCACCACGTTCCTCACTGGTTTCTCTTCCTTCCCTTGAGGGAAGTGAGATAAAATACTTAGACTATGTGCCACTATGAGCTCCAGAATGGATGATTTCTCATTGAATATTGTCAAATTTTGAGCTAGCCAAACTCCCCAATTGATGAGAAGTGGTAGTAATTTGATAAGAGATGAGTCACAGATTCCTCATCCGAGCTACAAAGTGCACACCAACCCGAACCTTCCAAATGTCGAATTCTCATCTTATCCCAAGTAGGAACTTTGTTTTTAATCAAACACCATAAAAAGAAACGTGACTTTAAAGGGAATTCTTTTTTTCACACCCCTTTCCACCACCAAGAGGGTTCCCATCAAAGGAGATCTATGTTTAGTTGTGATTATACTGCTTTTGGTGTATAGACTCCATGGGGATTATGTTGCCAAACTATATCATCCTCCCTCTCAATGATACAAATGTGGTCCAATTGAAGATCCTTGATGTATCCATCCCAAATGGCTTCATATTCCCTGTCCAGACCCAATTTATCAACTATTTTCCAATCTTGACTCCATATATTAGTCATGTCCCTATCGACCATTATCTTAAGATAGTAAAAACCCTTGTCGTGCAAGACTTCGATTAATGGATGGGGGAGAAGATGACCCCTGCCACTACCTGGCCACAGGTTAGTTCCAATTCTAACTCTTAAACCATTCCCCACTCTCTACGCTAAACCTTTCCCCACCACTTGAAAATATTTTACCAATGCTTTCCAAATGATGGTACAATTGGCTGTCACTTTTATCGGCATGCGGATCCATTCCTCCATTGTATCTGGGTATATATATTTCTAAGTTACTACCTTTGTCCATAGGCTATCTGAAGTGATTAAACTCTAGCCTACTTTTACTGCAAGTGAATTTGAGAATAAGTATATATTTTTCAATCCCCAACCCCCCAGCAATTTGGGTATAGCCAAGATATTCCATTTGACCCATGGAAGGACACAGTGTTCTTTTGATCTTGCCCATAAGAATCTGAAGCAAGTACGCCTTATCTTCTCGAGCGTACCCTTCGGTAGCTAGGATAATGAAATCCAATATACCATAATGGCTTCTAAAACATACTTGACTAGTACAAGTCTCCATACTCTGGATAGCTAATGAACACTCCAAGATTTTAATATTTTCTCAAGTTTGGCTCCTAGCTAGCTCCAATTCTCCTTATTGTAGTTGTTGGGCCTAAGATGAAATCCCAGATACTTTAATCATGCATCAAAAGGGAAAAATTCAAAAGGGAAAAGCTCATTATAAGTGTTAATTTCCTCTTCTTCCATGAGATTGGACGACAATGTAGATTTTTTCCCATTTATCTGTATCCTAGTTTCTTGACCAAAGATGTCTAGGATATGGTGTAAATTTTCTACATCTCCCCTCATTCCGAAGCAAAATATCAGGACATCATCCACAAAAAGTAGGTGTGTGATCCTTAGATTTTGGGAGATGGAAATACCTTGGAATTTACCTTTGGATTTTGCATCCCCAATTGCCCTGTTGAGTCCCTCTGTAACCAGAAAAAACATGAGTGGGGAAAGTGGCTATCCTTGGCGCAACCCCCTTTCTGTTGAGAAAAATATGGAGGCTTCCCCATTAATGAGGACTGCAAAGGATACAATCAAAATACAACTCATGATCCAATTCATAAATGGAAGCTCAAAGCCCAAATGTCTGAGAAGCATCCTAATATATAACAAGCTAACTCTATCAAAGGCTTTTGAAAGATCAATCTTTACCACAACACCTTTAGTGTTTCTGGTTTTCATGTTATGCAAGGTTTATTGGGCCACTCCAATAGCTTCATGAATCTGTCGGCCTTCCAAAAACTGAATTGTTCCTGTGAGATTGTTTTATAAAGGAAAGGTTTTAGTCCTCTGCTTATAATCTTCATCACCACCTTGTAAATATTGTTACATAGAGAGATGGGTCGAAAATCCTCAAACGATTGGCGGTCATCCTTCTTAGGGATGAGATAAATGAAAGTAGCATTTAGTGGGGGTGCATAAAGTCATTTGAGCGGGACTCCTCTACCACCCCGAGAATGTCTTTCCCAATGAAATCATAGAGTCCCATAAATAAATCCATGGACCACCCATCTAGGTCGGGGCTCTTATCCTTTTGGAAGCAATGAAACACCTCTTTTAGCTCCTCTTCAGTGACTTCTGCCATAAGTCCCTTGTTATCAACTTCTTCTACAAAATGGGGATAGAAAAGTGTTATTTGCACGATTGCATCAATGGAAACTCATTCATCAGCTTTGAATACATTTTTGAAGTGGCTTGTGCCCAATTGGACCACTTCCTCAAAGGAGGAGTGTTGTCTTCCATTATCATCCTTAGTCTCCATATTGTATCAGACATTTTCCTCCCTTTTGCATAAGCTTGGAAGAATTTTGTATTCCCATCTCCATTCTTTAGCCATGGTGCCCTACTCTTTAAACACCATTTTGCTTCTTTCTCTTCTAGCAAATTCTTTTTGGCCTTCTCTAGAACGACCAATTCCTCTTTTGTTTCTATGGTGGCGAAGCCTCCACCCTCTAATTCATAGTATGTCTGAAGAATTGCTTCAATGTTTATAAGATCCTGCTCATCAGTTTGTTTCTTCCTTTTATCCCACTCCACAATGGCCTTTTTTAATATTTTTAGGTTTTGAGCAAACTATACCGTAGCCCTATCCTTCTGCCCAATAGGGACCCGTATTTCCTTTACAAGATTCAAGAATTCCTCTTCCTGAAGCCAAGCTGTATTGAATTTAAATGGGCTAGCTGGTTTCCTTGGTCTACCTGCAACCTTCATGAAGATCGGGTGATGGTCCGATTCACCTCTCGACCCCACCCATTGCCTAAATATTAGTGGATATTCCACCAGAGGACCACATAGAAGGAAGCGGTCAATATTCTTGGCGATAAAGTCCTCTCCAACATGTTTATTTCTCCAAGTGGGTCTCAATATGATAGGGGCAATGTCCAATAGCCTTACCTCCCCTAATTTATGTCTGAAGTATTATGTGAGAGCATTGAGATGAGCTCTTTGATCCCAAGATTCAGTTGATCATAGGGAGAAATTTAGGTCACCTCCCATAATGAGGCCCTCAACTTTCAGGAAAGATTTATTGAGTAGACTATCCCAGAAAGGAACACGGTCTTGGGAGGGCCCATATACATTGAGAACTAAAAAGTATCTACCCAAATCTTCCACAAATTTTTTTATTCCTAGGCCATATTCAAATCCCCAAGAGTTGATTACTTGTATATATTTGGAGTGTCATCCAATAGACAGACCCCTCGAACACTGATCCAGGTGGATATCAGTGGCCACCCACCTTCTCCAACTGGCCCAAAACATGTTTCTGGCAATTTTGGTAATTTACTATTTTTAGCAGTTTTAACTTCCGAGGCCATTTTGAGGCCCTAAACGATGTTTTTTGAGAAAACGGGGAGCAACATAATTTTTAGATTGATGTTGCTCATCCAAAAGTTTTATTCCTCGGATAGATCTTTCCAACGAGCTATCATACACCTAAAACGGAGATCGTATGCAAAAGTTACGACCCTGGGAAGTTGATGCACCAACTTACCCAAACGGGGCCCATATGACTTTTGGTGCTTCATCTCCCAGGGTTAGGTTTTTGGATGTCTAGGGTTTCTGGCATTCCTGCTTATTGTAAAAAGGCCTTCAAAGCCTCATTCTAATCATCTTCTTGCGAATGCAAGTAGCCGTCACATCTCTTCTTAGAGATAAGCTACCACCATTCTAGCGAGTCTTTCACTCTGTACTTTTACAGTCTCTGTACATTTATTTCATTAATAGAAATCGTGTATTACTGTATATCTGTGACTTTTGTTATATTTCTGCTATATCTCTGTTATATTGTTGTCTCTCTTGCAATATCTCTGAATATTTTTGTGTTATATCTTCGCTCTCATTTTGTACCGAAAATAATCTGGATCGAACACCCCCTTGAATCTAGTCCCATAAAATTCCAACCCTTAAACAATTTCTCCAGTAAGGGAACCACCTGATTTGCATCCATCAAGGTCTCTTGAAACAACAACAAGTTGGGTTGGGAAGACTCCACCAGCCTGTGGAGAGCGAGTTTTCTCCCTGGGCTTGCCATGCCCCTACAATCAAAGGAGAGAATCTTCATTCAAAAACCTTAGTCGGGGGTTGTGCTTCTCTAAGGGCCCCAATGATTGAAAATTTTCTACCTAATGCCATATCCATAGTAGCCTTAGTCTGAGCCTTTGAAAGGTTTGAACTCTTGCCCCTCCCCTTCCCAATCGTGGGTGGAAAAGGGTTCAATCTCAAACCATTCATCTTGTGGCTAATATCCCCCAATGTCGGAATGTGTCTATTCCTTAATTAATAGGACACCAGGTCCTCCTGTGAATCAATTGAAGAGTCCATGGATGAACGAGATGTGTGAGGGAGACCTGAAATTGGATGAGAAGCAAAGGATATATTGGCCAGGGGTAAATCAGAAGAGAAGATGTGGGTTTTATGAGGGGAAGTCAGGGATAAAGGGAGACACTTCAACGGTTCAACCCACTTTTTACCCAAAAAATATAAATATTGAAATAAGAAATCAAAATATGGAAGGGAACGAGGCAACATACCCAAATGAGAAGCTATGCCTTGTTGAAGCATTTTTGTTGTCGCTTCGGATTGATCTGGAAGAACCCAACCGACATGATCCTCTTTACTGGAGAGAGGAGGAAGTGTCATGTCTTGATGGCATGGAGTGGATTTATCAGTCGACACCCTGTTATCCCCTTGCCCCACCCTGCCAAGCTTCGACATGGGCGTAGAGTGAGCGTCCCCTAATTGTGAAGCACCTATGTTTTTATGGGCTGACCTGGAAGAGCCTTTGTCCTTTTTCCACCGCATAGGAAGATGACATTCGCTAACATTATGTCCATTTTTATGACACCGATGACATTTGAAGGGAATTCCTTCATAGTCCAATTTTTTAAGGATGGACATGTCCCCCCAAGATAACTCAATTTCCCCCTCCACACCTTTGTGAATGTTAAGAGAAACCAAGATATGGGCCATAGACATTTTTCCTATGGAGGTGAAAGACATATATGTATCCACGCAATGACCTAAGGCATTACCCAAAAATTCAAAACCCTTTTGCGTCCATAGTTCCGCTGGGAGTCTAGGAAAACAAACCCATATTTGTAGCTCATCTATCCTTTCTCGACCGGCGTCGAATAAAGGCAACCATTTCTTCAACAACATTGGCAATGAGTTGATACACTACGAGCTTTGAAAATCTTGGAAATATCTAACGAAGACTGGAATCTGAACATGAATCACCCATTTTATAGGGTTTGGATCGAGAGCAAATGTTTCACCATGTCAGACCATGAATTATTTACCCACTCCCATAAGGAATTTATCCCTAGACGTCGATCATTTACCCGTCCCACAACAGTTGTCTCCACCATTTCTAGAACCTGCGGGAGCATTATATCATCCCCGAGCACCAACTTTTGGGGTTTTGGAACCAATTTGATACTTGCCTGTGAAATTTGTGACTTCAACACTTTTGAAGAAGACTTTTTCCCTTCCCTCGAAACCTCAATGGCTGGGGTCTGCCCTTGGCCCTCCTGAAACTCAATGGGATGGGAGGATCCTTTCCCCGAGTCCTCCAACACTGCATTTTTTTACGATAACTGGTGGGAAGAAACCATAAACTATCAAGAATATAGAGAAGAGAACTTACCCAACTCATGGCTAGAAAGAAAACTGACTAGAGCATTCTCAGGTGCAGTTGAAATGGGTTTCCAGCCCAAACGGAGGGAGGGAAATCAATTTAAGTTGCTTCCAACGAGTCTAGAGTCCCTAGTAAAAATGTCAAAAGGGGGTCTGTTAGGCCAAAGTTCCTCAAAAGGTACCTCCGAGAAAAAACCCCTCTCAGGAAACCCTTCTTGTTGCCGAGCCTCTTTGGGATACCATTTTGAGAGATTTTCGAGGGGAAGAGGGGTGAAACTGCCAAAATAGATAGCCTCTGCCTCACGAGCCAACCCAAGCTTCCTCACACCTTGATCCTGAAAAGAAAAAATGGCCCTGTTATCCCCATTTTATGGATAACTAAGGATCTTATGTCTCTAGGCCCTCAGGTTGCAGATATGGAGTGTCAAGAGATTACATGACCAACAATACCCTTTTGCACAGTTGGAGACCCTTCTCACCACCACAGAGGTCGCAGATTTTCAGATGGCATCCACCACATCAGCTGGCTTCCAGAAGGCATAGGGACTTGCTCCACGAGGTACAAGTCATTATTATGGTGAGCATCATTTCAATACTTAAGGCATTTAAGTATACTATATCTTAGATTGCTCTAGATTTCATGATATATGCTTGGAAATTATGCATTTTTCCTTGCTTCACCTTGGTGGTTGACATTGTGCCCTAATAAGTGGTCTTCCTTGGGGATGGGTTCGCTACTAGGAACTTTCGTGAAGAGCCATCCTACCATTCACGACCATACTTACCACTTTCCATCACTATTTCCCCCCCATTTCCTTATCTCTTGGGATTTTAGGGTGTATTGACCCAATAAGGGGTTGTCCCTCATTCAATGGGAAGAAGGGGCTGAAGGCCCAGAGGGATTGATGTTGGGTAAAAGATAAAATTCTATGTATGAAACTTCTAGCTGCTTCACCCAAGGATCACCCAAGCAAGCAATGAAACACTTATCTTTGAGAAAAGGGGGACCCACAATAAAATATGATTAAGAATGATTAAAATATTAGTTGGAGGATAGGAGGTCTCATCACGAGTTGGCCTATCATGTCCATGAATATATAGTGGTATGACATTACCATCATCTGGTCACCAAGCCAGGCTAATGGCTCTCAGTTGCATGGTTGGGAGAAAGGGGGTTTCATCACGAGCCAACCTTCTCATTTCCACTAGGTGTCTGTGGGTGACACTGCAATTATCTGAACTTCAATATTTCCTTGAATTTATGAAAGAATGAAAGAATGGCAGAATATTGGACTTGGAAAAAGTGCATTGCGGACAAAGGTACCACACACCCTATACAAAAGCACCCATGAATGAGACACTACGACCTCTTGTATGTCATGAGCCCTATGCCCATTGAGTCTTGACCCTAACCACTTCACCCACTTTACATGGCTTAGAGAGGGATATCTTGAAAACTCTCCTTGACCCAGGGCAATATCTACCCAATAAAACACCTCTTCAACCCTCCCATATTCAAGCTTGACAAGTCGCATAATGTCTTTGAGCACTTAAATGTTTGACATAGTGATATTTGATGCACATGCTTAGGTGGCTCATTTATTGATTGGATTCACTTATCGTGATGTTATGACTTGAGATCCTTGGAGGGTGTGCTTATTTATCTTTGTAGGACCTATTTAGTGGACAATTTTGGAATAACAAGCCTATCTTGGGCTTCCATGGGGCTTGAATCCCACAGGTGGATGCCAAGGGCCCACATGTCAGATGAGAAAGATCAAACTTGGAAGGCCTAGAAGATGACTTGGACGACATAACCTAGCCCCCACATGCCAAACGTTTTTCCTAGGAGAGGAAAAACGTCACTTCTAGAGGCATGACGTCACCTAGGGGGTTAGGGCTTGGTGGTGAGGTGACATACATTAGCACAAGGACATTTTGAAGGGGCTTGAGCCTTGATCATGAAGGAAGTTGTTTTGATGCTTGACGTGTGGCTTTGGGAAGCCTTTCCACTCTCCTCCATCACCAACGACCTCCTCCTAGTGCCAAAACGTCCCCTAAAGGGGTGGCTTCCATATGAACTAGGGTTTTTCTTTGTGCAAAAGTTAAATTTAAATGAATTGTTTAATATTACTTTGTAAAAGGGGCAAGGTTAGGGTTGTTGACCCCTAGTCTTGTGGTTTACCCTTAATTATGTGGACAAACTATCTTAGTGACATTTTGTATAAAGAAGAGATCATAATATTTCATTTTAACATAACTCTCCCTCTTGTGAGAAGTACTTGGTCTGAAATTTTCGCTACACTTGGAGTATTTTACCTTTTGTGCTATGGAATAATGCTTTTTTGGTTATGTTTTGATGATGATGATGGTGCACTATCTCTAGAAGGTCATTCTCTTGCTTTGGCATGTAAAGGTTTTTTCTAGAATGGTATGGTCTCTCTACTTTGTTATTATCATTTGTGATTCAAGTAAGGTTGTTTTGGCCAAGGCTAGATAGGGAGTATAAGGATATACACCCCTATCCTAGTTTCCACCACTTTATCAAGCTTTTTTGCAAGGTTTTAGTTGAGGAAGTAAGAGGATTTACACCCCTCATCTTCAAACCCTATCTAGGTTACCTGCCTTGGGAAGTAAGAGGATTTACACCCCAAGGATTTAGTAACCCTAGCTCTTTCATCTTGACCCCATTAACCCACAATTAAAGGCACTAGTCTTGCATCGGAGAAACAAATTATTGCACTGGGAAACGTGATTTCTTGTCATTTTGACTTCTTGCAACTTGGATTGTGTTTCTTGTGCCTTGGGCACCTCACAACCACTAGGGCATCCCCATCAAAGGGGTACTTCTTTCTTCTGTTATAAAATTTCATCTTCATCCATTAGGGCTACAAAAACCCCAACTCATTTGCTTGAATAACTCTCTTATCAACCATTGGAATTTGCCCAAAGTTTGCACACTTACTCTTCTTGGTCTAGCACACTTTTTGGAAAAGTTTGGAGGATTTTCAGTGGCTGATTTTCTTTCTGTAATACATTGAATGTTATAGCCATAAGGTTGATATAATTTACTGCATAAAAGTGTTTATAACAACCTTTTATTTTCATGCTAGAATCTTGGTCTTTCATCTTGAGTTTAGGTAGTCTTTAGCTACTCTTTATCTTGTATCTTCTACTTGATCTCTAGCATTTATTTTTCATCTTGTGATACCATTTTATTCCTGATATACATTGTTACTAACAGTTGATATTAGGGACAACTATCTTAACTTGCTTGTTTTTATACTACAATATATGCTTGTTTTTCTTGTGTCTCGGGCAGGTATTTCACCATTTGCAGGTTACTCAACATACTTGGCACCCCTTAGACCTTCCCAAGACTTCCACACCATTTAGATTCGAACTATAGGGAACTCATCTCCATCTTCCTTCATCTTCATCTCATTCCCCCTAGGGTCACCGAGATTCCCCCCTTAAGGTGTCTACCTCACCTTTAAAGCGACATGGACACATGCCTAAGGTGACAGTGTGTAGGTGACCTCTTAGTTGTCACCATTTACTGGTTGGGTCGGGAGTTTCCCAACCTAGAACTTGTGCGATAACAGGCCCCATGACCTAGATCACCAGCCTGGCCACTAGGCTCGGGGCATGTAACATCTACATCTATGTCTGCCATATCAGAGTCTGAAAAGGGCATGTCAGAGACATACGTGGAGGGGAAGCCACCTGGCACCAACCAGATCTGTTGTTCGTCCAAGGAATCCCCTGAGTATTCCAAATACTCTTCCTCCCATACTATATCACCGATGGTGAAAAATCCTTCCCACCAGATAAATGAAGAGATGAAAAACTAAGGAGTTACCATGTTGGGTAGGGCTTGGTGGGTCGTAGGTCGCATGCACATACTTCCCACGAGGGCCTGCGACGAGGGTTTTTGCAAGGCCGAGACTCCATCTCCAACATGAGCTTTGGCCATGGACCATTCACATTATTGTTATTATTATTATCATTATACTTTAATCCTTTTATATTAATAGTAATAACAATAAAAATCCATGACACAAAGGCAACACATTTTTTGTTAACTGTCATACTACCCGACGCAATATGATGTTAGAACAATGTTACGATGATGTGGAATGACGTGGTGGGGATGTGTTGGTGATATTTATATGAGACATAGATGATGTGCTCTTTATCTAAGTGTTGTAACAATTGATGGAGGGGTGAAACAATCATAAAAAAAAATGGTGCAAAAAAAATCTTTGCATTGCTTTCCTGCCCATTTCAAATATAAAGTGAAAAAGGTGGGGTTCCCTCATTTCATTTTCACATGAGGATGTGGGGCATAGATTCTTGGAGTTTTTATAAGGGCACTCAATAGGAGAAAACAAGGGATATTTGTGGGGCATGACATAATCTCTTGGATTTTCTAAATTTCACAAGTTTCTTTTTATTTTTTTCATTTGCCCTTGTTTTTTATTTTTATTTTTTAATTTTGAATTCTAGAATAAAATGTGATGTGGGTTTTGAAAATGGAATTTGGGTTTTAGGTTGTAGAGATGGGTTTTCCTCTCTCTCTCTCTCTCTCCTCCTTTTCTCCCCTTGCCTCTCCCTCTCCCTCTTTTTCTTCCCCCCTTCTCTTATTCATTGTCCTCTTTCTCTTATCCCTCACCCCTCTCTTCCTTTTTTCTTCCTCTCTTGCTATAGTCCCATTAGTTCCCTAAGTTCTATTGGAGAATCACCTACCAATATATTCAAATCAATGTTAAACAAGCTTTCATGATGATTCTCTCACTGAATAAAAGAAGCATGTTAGGGATGAAATAATTGCATGTTTGTAGCATCATGTTTATATATATTTTCTATCCTTATTGGCATTGCTTTTCGACCCTTATTAAGGCTTGTTCATCTCTTATTCTCTTATAAAAATCCCAATTAACAAATATGGGAGTTGAGTTGTGCACATAAACCCAAAATCATTTGAATTATAGTTAGTTCACATATATGGCCTTGAGTTGAAATATTATGGCTGAGATGAGTAGCACAATGCAGTAATGTCACATGGTTTTCCTTTATTTGGCTCACTTGGTTTACATGGCATGAGACAACATGCGGTTTTTTAGTTAAGTAGAATGATGAGAGGACTTGATGATGTTTCCCTCTTGATAATTTGAAGTTTCTCATTTTGCTTCACTCATTTTGCTTACACACAACGAGCCAACATAGGGGAGGAAAAAAAAAAGAGAAGAATAGATTTTGGTAAAAACACAAGTGGATGGTCACATAAGGAGATATTTTGTTTACAATATTATTGTTTGTAGGTGATTTAATTTTAGCACAAAAACTACAGACTAACAATCCAAATTGTGCACAAGACAAGCAACAAGAATCATCTAAAGCGTCTAAAGAAGTTGGGGTTTATGAGTTAAGTACAATGATGAGAGGAGGCAACATCATTAACCTATACAATAAGTGCAATAAGTACAATGCACATAAGTTATGCTATTCAACAATGGTGTTTGTGCTTTACTGTTATGAGATGCTTGGTGACAATTGGAATCCAGATTGACAATTTCAACGAATGGGGGAACCATGTCCTTTTTATATACTCTTATGGAGTATGTGGCAAAAAAAAAGGGTACCTAAGCCCGAGAAAGAGTTGTACGAGGGAGTGTGTCATTAATTTGTTGTCATTATTTATTTTTATCCTCCTTGAGATTGAAAGGAAGTGATAAAAGGATGTAGCATCTAAAGTGCTCATTCCAATAATGCTCTATTTCCATAGGCCCCTGAGTTCAACTTCACATGATGGGGTCAAATTTTCCTAGAGCTCCAATTTATCCACCATTTCCATCTTACATGGCCTTCTCTACAGCTACAAATATGAATGGGAATTAATTCTTGACTTGAGTTGTTCAACTCAATAAACTCACCATAAAACATGAGAAGAGCTAGTTTGTAGTGTTTGGTAAATTAAGGTTTAAAACACCTACATATATCCAAGCATATACTCCTTACTATGAGAATATAAATGAAAAATACATTTTCCATGCATTAGATGTGCCAAGTTTCAAAACTACCAAATTCGTAATTACCTAAGATATGAGAGACTTTCACTATAGTACATGATATTTGGTTAATTGCATTGCATTTATATAAATTAAATACATACTTGAAATTCCCTAAGATTAAAAACCTCACTAAAATCAACCAAAATTATGAATGGAGAGATGTCATAGTGTAGTTTTAGAGGAGACAAAGGTTAAAGTTTGAACAATTTTTCCCTGTATAAGACAAGTTATGAATCCATGTATAACAAAACACCTATTGTATAACACAATTTTTACTAGTTTTCAGACTTGGCTACCGATACTTTTGCTAGTATTTATGTGTCAAGTTCAACAGTAACTAACTCCTATGGATTGGAGTAAGTAGGAACAAATGAATGAGGTTCAAGGTTTCCTTGACCTCATATTCATACTTCGATTCAAGAGCATTAAAAAACTCTCTCCTTACTTTGGATACAACATTTTTAATGAGTTTTCTTTAGTTTTCTTGTATACATTTGAAACTACCACTTTGGCATGTTCATTTGATAGGAGACTAAGTCAGGTCATTTGATCAATCAATGCTAACTAAGAATGTTAATAACTCATTGGCTAACTAGAAATACTACAAAATCGATGTTTCAACCCATAGAACCGATGTTTCTATGCAAACATTGCAATTATATGTGACATTAAATCGGTCCTTTCCAATCGTTTTCCCCATGCATCCTCTTCCCATCCTTCCATGGATGTCCAATCTACATCACTTGGTCAACCAAGGTAAGGGATACACGATTCCAATTAATTTTAAGTCGTGTTCTTTGGACATGGTCGAGATGACACACTAACACAACCTGAAATACATTGAAATGTACAAAATTTCCACATTGCTTTTATTCCTCTCAAAGTATCTTACTCATAATTGTTGGGTATGTGTTATATTCTTTGCACCCATTTTTTGGTGGTTTTTTGGCACATGGTTTTCGTCGAGGGTTTTCTATTTTGGGTTAAGGAATTAGGTTTGTTGACTAATCTGGGTTATTGGATTAGGGTTTTGGATGCTACGGGATCCTATATGTACATTGTATTGTAAACAATGTATGAAGTGAATGAATATAAAATATGTTGGTTTTCCCGGTTTAGGTTTCCAGGGGAAAAATCTCTATGTAATGTGTGTATTTTCCATTGTATCTTTTCTGTTCTTTTATTGAAAATGTGTTTGCAGTAAATAATTGTACAAGGTTAAAATATGCATTTGGTATCAAAGCAATTATTGTCTTCAGGGGGACACCTTTGTGGCCAAGGGTTTGGCTCGGGACTGTGATAATCCTTGTTATAGTGGGAGATCTGCGGTATTGATTCGTCAAGTGAAAATAAATGGCAAGTAGTTCGAAAATAGAGATTGAGAAGTTTAATGGACAAAGTTTTGAGTTGTGGAAGCTCAAGATGGAAGATCTGTTGGTAGACAGAGATTAGTGGATCGTGGTGGATCCAGGTACTGCACCTACATGAACGTCAACAAATGATTGGAAAAAGTTGGATCGGAAGGCGAAGAGTACAATCTGATTGTGTCTCTCAGATTCAATATTATTGAATGTGTCAAGGGAAGCTACAACCAAGGAGTTATGGGATAAGTTGGGGAAGTTGTATTAGTCTAAGTCCCTGGTAAATAAAATGTTCATGTGGAAGAAGTTATATAATCCGAGGATGAGAAATGGAGACTCAATGACAGAGCATTTGAATGCCTTCAACACTGTGGTAAGTCAATTATTATTTGTTGAGATTAAAATTTCAAATGAAGACAAGTGTATCAATTTACTATGCTCTTTACCAGACTAGTGGGATAGTCTAGTTGTGGCCATAGGTAGTAATACAACTACCTTGAGTTTTGATGATGTGGTCTCATCCTTGTTGTCAAAGGAGATGAAACAAAAGAACATGGAAGGACATAGCATATATGCATTATTTGCAAGAGGATGCTCCTAGGAAAGATATAGATCTAAGTCCTCAAGTGGGAGATCTAAATCCAAGGGTAGATCTAAATCTCCTGGAAAGTTTGTAAAGGTATGCCAGAGATGTGGAAAAGAAGGGCACTTCAAGAAGCAATGTAGATCCAAAAATATTGAGAGAGTGAAGGGATCTGAAGGTGCTCCCTCTACAGAAGAAAATACCTCCAAGGAAGAAGGAGGGTATGTGTACTTGGCTTCTTCAAGCACACATGCAGATCATGAGGCATGGTTGGTTGATTCAGGTGCATCCTTTCATATGACTCCCCACATGGAGTGGTTCTGTGAATATGAAAGGTATGATGGAGGTGATGTTTTTCTAGGTGATGACTCGACAACCAAAATCATAAGACGAGGAAGAGTCAAGTTGAGGCTCACATATGGAAGGATTATAACATAGCTTGGTGTTCTGCACATCCAAGGATTGGCCATAAATTTGATTTTTGTAAGAAAAATGGACGATGCAGGGGTAAAAACAGTATTTGAAAAAGAAACCTGCAGGATGGTTCAAGTAGCAATGGTGTTGTTGAAGGGAGTTCGGGAACTCTGTATAAGCTGCAAGGAAGCACTATCAGTGATGGGTGTAATAGATCCATTGTTCTTAATATTGGATCTGAGGAAGAAAAAACTCCTACAGTCTTTGGAGAAAAGTTTATGTTGTGGCATCAAAGACTGGGGCATATCGGAGAGAAGGGTCTTCGACTACTACATGGTAAAGGTATGGTTGAAGGTAAGTCTAACTTCTCTTTGGATTTTGATTTTTGTGAACATTGTGTATATGGGAAGCAGAATCGGGTAAGATTCCCCTCTAATGCAACAAGGGAAGAAAGAATTTTACAGGTAGTGCAAAGTGATGTGTTTGGACCTGTATCGGTTCCATCATTGGGAAAATCTATGTACTATGCCTCATTTATATATGACTTCTCGAGGAATACTTGGATACATTTCCTTAGGAATAAATCTGAAGTCTTTGATAGGTTTAAAGAGTTTAAGGCTCTTGTTGAGAATAAAAAAGAGAAAAGAATTAAGGTGTTGAGGATGGATAATGGTGGAGAGTTATGTCGAAATGAATTTGAAGAATTCTGTAAGAAATGTGGTATAAAAAGGAAGAAGACTGCTCCTTATACACCTCAGCAGAATGGAGTTGCAGAATGGATGAACATGACGATGATGGAAAAAACAAGGTACATGCTCAGTGGTGCCAAGTTAGGGCAAGAATTATGGGCATATGTAGCGGGTACTGCATGTTACCTGGTGATCACCCTCATCAACACTGGATCACAAGACTTTGCATGAGGTATGGACTGGTAAGAAACCCTCTCTCACACATCTCAAGGTATTTGGTTGTGAGGCCTATGCTCATGTTCCAAAGGAAATCAAGAGTAAGCTAGATAAGAAGGCTGGAAAGTGTATCTTTATTGGGTATAAAGATGGTCTTAAAGGCGATAAGATTTGGAACCCATAAACTACGAAGGTCATGTATAGCCGAGATGTGGTATTTAGAGAAATGAAAGATGTTGTCAAACAAGAAGTCCTACCAAGTAAGGAAGAACCAGAGTGTTAGTGTCAGAAGTCACCCCTGGATTGCAGCAGGAGCAGAGCCCGATGCCCATCAGTGTGTGTCACGATTTGTTTTAATGGGGTGATCGATTGGAAGCCAACTCAAGATGGTGTGGTTCTAACTCCGAAACTAGGCCAGGTAGGCGTGGGCAAGTGAGGTCTTAATCAAACTTCAGACAGTAAGTTGTAGTAAGGGTGAGTAGGGGGAAGATTTGTATCAGAGAGGTGCAAAGGTTTGTCGTAAACATTAGGTTTCTAACAAGCTATGGGAGAAGACATCTAAATGCAAGATCTTCTTGCATTCAAATGCAAAACACCGGAGAATACAACAATGCAACAATAAATCCTTTATCATAACATGATTGCAATAATTCGCACGAATCAGTCGTTCACGAACTCTCTCAGCATAAGATGAAAATTAGATGGAGTAAGAAAGACTGTCTGTCATAAAACAAGAAATCTCACATACATATGCATAACCAGAGAACTAGAGTGTGTTAAAACTTTACAATCAGGAGCTTCGCTCTACCATCGATCCCCTTTAAAAAAGCAAAAATTGAGTACATATACTCGGACAGATTTGCCCAACAGAGGCGCGCTCGCCCTTCAAGGCATAGCGTCTCTTCAATCAAACTTCGGACGGAAACCTTTCGTCAGACGTCTCCTTAACTTCGCATGGCCTTTGCAGGGGAGGTAGCTGAAACATTAAAGGCCAAAATGGCATGTGCAGACTTCCTCTGGTCAGATGAGAACTCAGCGCGACCCCCTTTTGGAGAAAATCAGTGTACGGGACCATCTCGGGCAGACTGCCTGTCGGAACCTCCATGTCTTGCATTCAGTAAGTGAGCTGAGGTTTCAACTACCTCCATTCTCCTTCATTTAATTCTTTAGCGAGGACCAAGATCAGGGTCGGGCCGAACTGGTCTTTTGGAGAACGCGGTGATCCTTTCTGCGGCTAAGCCCGACATTTCGGCCCCTTTGCACAACTCTTTTTCTTTCCCCAAGTGACCGGGCGTTAAGACCGTGGGCCCAACTCTTGGGCGTTTTCGGCGCTTCGTGCCTCGAGGTTGGGAGGAGGCTGATCTCAACTCTTTGAAGTCGCGATGTACGAAGGGGCGATAGAACCTAATCGCACACCACGTACCCCTCTTTTGATCGGATGGCCCGAAACACTTTCGGCGATACTGTGGGCCCATCATTAAAAGTTCTTTTCCTTTCACGATTCACGAGTTCGTGGGTCAAAGACCCTCGGCTCCCTTTTCTAAACTCCCAATCCCCAAGATGGCGATACGGGTCGGGCCCCTTTTCTGGTCAGCGCTCTCTACATGTAACCGTCGGCTAGAGCCCAAGTACTAACGCCTCTCGCAACTCGCGGCTTCGCAAGCTGGAGTATCGAACTTTGGAATTCTCCACTCGCGAAGTCTCGAGACGCGATGGTCAGCGAAGGTTGACCCCCTTTGGGCACTTTTCGTAACTCGCAACCTCGCGCAACTAAAAGACATAGTCCGCCCTCCGAACTTACGAACCCTGAGTTCGAGAAATAACTACTGCGCTTATACTGATCGTGATTGATGCCCCTTGAGAACCTTTTTGCGCCATACTTAGCGTGACTCGGCTAGTTGCAACAACCCATTAACCGCTGCTACTTGCGCTTCAAAACCGCGATGGGCGAAAAGGTGGGGAGCCTAATCGTGCGCCAGGTGTCCGCTTCAGATGGACGGCTGAGACTACCCCTTGATACTGCGAGCCTGACTTTGGGTGCCATCGGCACTTCGGGGTTCGAGGTTTCGAAATGTACAACGACATAAAACCTTCACCCCTTGAACTCGCGACTGCCAAAAAGCCGACGCGACTGGATCTCGCGCCATGCGTCCCTCAGATGGATGGTTGTTATTATTCCCTGCATACAATATGGGCGCGATCTATTTGCGCTAATCTCGACGCAACTCTACTATCCGCGATTTCCTGTTGTCCATCGATCTACTCTTATGAAAGGATCTAGACTTTCGTCAATATAATTTCGCTCACTTACTGGCTTGGAAGCTTGAAATGAGATTTTTTCGTTCTGCGCTCGGGCGCTTCTCCTGCGACTTGCAGATTTGAATACTCTTGTGCCCCAGACAAGAAATGTTACTAACATAGAGAAGAAAGAGTTTGAGTTAAAGGATGATGAATCAGACTCTCCAGAAGAACAAGAATAAGAAGAAGAAGATCCAGATACTCTAGTATTGAGGAGATCGGTTCGAGAAAAAAAGGTTATCGAAAAGGTATACTCCACCTGATCCGTTCAAATTTTGCTTTGTGTATTACTGATGATGATCCTAGAACTATTAGGGAGGCCGCAGATTCAGAGGATGGAAAAATCTAGAAAAAAGACCATGGTTGAAGAAATGGCAGCCTTGGATAAGAATGAGGCTTGGGATCTAGTGGAGTTGTCGACTGGAAGAAATCCCATTGGCACCAAATGGGTATTTGATCCAAGTGGATATTGGTGGCCACCCACCTATTCCACTTGAACCCCCACCATTGCTTCTTTCAATTTTTCAGTTTTTGCACAGTTTACTATTTTTAGCAGTTTTTTCGGGTCCTGAACTTCCGGGGCCATTTTGAGGCCCTAAACGATGTTTTTTTGGGTATGTTGTTGTCACAAAATGGCATCTAATGATGCCATTTTGTCTCGGGCATTGTAGGCCTCGGATAGATCTTTCCAACAAGCTATCATACGCCTAAAACGAAGATCGTACGCAAAAGTTACGACCCCGGGAAGTTGATGCACCAACTTACCCAAACGGGGCCCACATGACTTTTGGCGCTTCATCTCCCAGGGTTAGTTTTTTGGATGTTTAGGACTTTTGGCATTCCTGTTTATTGTAAAAGGGCCTTCAGAGCCTCATT
>SNQJ01S0005685.1:115195-126643 GCA_010110895.2 Picea sitchensis | reverse complement strand
TCATTGTAATCATCTTCTCACGGATGCGAGTAGCAACCACATCTCTTCTCAGAGATAAGCTACCAGCGCCCTAGCTAGTTTATTTCCATTCTGTCTGTAAACATATTTCAGTCATTTGTTATTAATGAAATGAAGTCTTATTTTTGCTGCATCTCTGCATTTATGTGTATTTCTGTATTTCATTGTGTTCCTACATAAATCCGGATCAGTATTTAAAAAGAATTTGATTGTAGAAGGCAAAGTGGAGAAATACAAATCTCAGTTAGTAGCGAAGGGTTATTCCGAGGTTAAGGGAATTGATTTTGGTGAGATTTTTTCTCTTGTTACCAAGTTAACCTCTATTAGATTTTTGTTATTTGTTGCTGTTGCGTTTGATTTTGAAGTAGAACAGATGGATGTGAAGACATCATTCCTACATGGGGAACTAGAAGAAGAAATATACATGAAGCAACCATAAGGCTTTGTTGTGAAGAGAAAGAAGGAGCTGGTACACAAACTGAAAAAGTCCTCGTATGGTTTAAAACAATCACTAAGGATGCGGTATCAAAAATTTGATACTTATATATTGGGACTTGGCTTCACAACAAGCAAAGAGGATCACTGTGTGTATTTCAAATTAATTGGTGATCATTTGATTTATTTGGTCTTGTATGTGGATGACATGTTGCTGATAGGAAACACCAAGGAGATTGTCCAAGATGTGAAAACTCATTTGTCCTCTAAATTTGACATGAAGGATCTTGGTGCTGCAAATTTTATTTTTGGCATGGAAATTAAAAGAGTTCGAGAAAATAGTAAACTCTGGTTAAATCAGAGAAAATATGTCGAGACCATATTGTAGAGGTTTAATATGCAAGAATGTAAACCGGTCAGGGTCCCTATTCTTGTAGGTGTAAAGTTATCTACAGATCAATGTCCCGAGACACAGGAAGAGGAGGAGGACATGTCTTGTGTTCCATATGTGAGTGTGGTTGGAAGTTTGATGTATGTAATGGTCTGTTCTAGACCGGACATTGCACATGTAGTGGGAGTTTTGAGTAGGTATATGTCAAAATCAAGGAAGGAGCATTGAGTAACAATACATAGAGTTTTCAGGTATTTGCATGGCACTACTAGTTATGGATTGTGCTACCAAGGAAGACCGGGTTTGGACAGAGTGTTGGGAATACATGGCTTTGTGGATGTAGACTGGGTTGGAGATCTAGATCGTAGAAGATCTACACGCGGGTATGTGTTTAACTTGTTTTTAGGAGCAATCAGTTGAATGAGAAAAAGACAGTCTGTAGTGGCACTTTCAACTACAGAAGTTGAATACATGGCAGCCACTCATACAAGCAAGGAAGCAATATGGTTATGAAGATTGTGTTTAGGTATTGGGTTGATACAACAAGCTGCAAGGATAGATTGTGACAGTCAGAGTGAAATTTTTCTTGCGAAGAACCCAACTTATCATTCAAAGACAAAGCATATTGATGTTTAATATCACTTTGTGAGAGACATGGTTGAAGAAAAGAAGGTGTTGTTGATGAAGGTGGACACTTTGAATAATTTTGCAGATTCATTAACAAAATCTGTGAGCACTATGAAGTTCTTTTGGTGTAGAGGGTCTATGGGCATTGCTACCCTGGATTGTTGATTATGTAACCTTGTAACCCCCTGTATGCAAAGAAAATAACAAGTGGGAGAATGTTGGGTATGTGTTATATTCTTTTGCATCCATTTTTGGGCGGTTTTTCGACACATGGTTTTCGTTGATGGTTTTCTAGTTTTGGATAAGGAATTAGGCTTGTTGACTAATCTTGGTTATTGGATTAGGGTTTTGGAGGCTATGGGATCCTATATGTATATTGTATTATAAACAATGTATGAAGTGAATGAATATAGATTATGCTAGTTTTCCCGAATTGGGTTTCCAAGGGAAAAATCTTTGTGTAATGTGTGTATTTTCCATTGTATCTTTTATGTTCTTTTATTGAAAATTTGTTTGCAGTAAATAATTGTACAAGGTTAAAATATACAATAATTAGTATCCCGATGTTAACCCTCCACATTGTGAGTTCCTCATACCAAATAGAATTCACACAAACTAGGCTAACAAAGAGATTGGTTCGATGTTTTTTGGTGAGTGGGTTAGGGAGTTAGAGGGTTAGTCAATGCATATTTCTTTGAGTTGGAGGGTTGGTCTCTATGTCTTTGCATATTCTTATCTGTGTATATTTTAAATGTTAAAGTCAAATTATGCATATATTATATTCAATGGATTTTATGTTCTTAACTTAGTAATGTGTCATTGCAATAAATCTAGAGGCCATATGGATTATGGTGGAGATTCCTCAAATAATGACATTAGACGTAGGAAAAGAGAGTAACACGAGAGAAGAAAAGGTAAGGAAATTGAAGCAGATGAAGGCGGTAGCAACAATAAGACCTCGATGAGTTGTAGTTGCACACTTTGTGATTTTTATGCAATAATGATAAATATTACGAAGAGTTGCATTTATAATTCCAGTGCTTACTTACTATAGTATTTTTTACATTACATAAAAGCTTGATAAAAAAACTTACATAATTTCTAAAGACTAACCAAAAAAGAGAGATGACACTTGGATATGGATTACTTGTATTTGATGCAGTAGGGAGGGGTCCTAGTCATAGTAGATCTGAACATGTTAACACAGTATGATTTATCCTACATTTTCAAAGAAATTTAAAGTGTAATTAAATTTAATATACTACATTTTTAATGGTGATTATTCATTCTATGAGTGCATATTAATGTTTGAGCATAGAACGCATGGATGATGATGAATAGAGACAAAGATTTGTCTCATCAACCAAATGTAGAGAAAATGCATTCAATTATGATTATATATAAGTTACTAATGAATGAGAGCTTTTAAAATTTAGCGGTGGTACAATTGTCCATAATGATTTTTTTTACATGGTCACGAGTGAGTGGTCAAAAGAATACCACAAAATGTGAGAATAAATAATTAATGTTAGCAAGCATAAATCATTAAAATATCAACATAAAAGGTTCCCAAATTGTCGACTTGGTGATAAACGGGCCCTTCTTAGATTCTCCAATAATATCAGGAGGAGGAGAGAACATATCAAGTGAAATATGTTTGAATTAGTATTTTACGTACTTGCTCACATTTTTAGTCCTTCACTTTTTATATTTCATTATGCATCATCATTGAATTTTATAAGTGACTTCATTTTATGTAGTTTTGAACAAGTTTAGTGGGAACATTACAACAATTGTTGGGCAAGGTAAAGACTATAAAATAAAGTTATCTGATATTGAGAAATCTATATTTAAAAAAATCTTGAATGGTTTCAAAGAGGCCAGAGAATTGCTAAAGAGAAGAAAGTGGAAGGAGTGAACCCAAGAGAACACAACAAAAAGCCACAAAGGTAATAAATAATATATGCTTCTAGTTACTTATTTTGGTATATTTTGAACTTGTTATATTTTTCTAATGTAAGCTTGAAGAACCAATGACATACTTTTATGGTCATTTGTTGGATATGATAAAATTAATCGATCTTATATTTTCTTATGTACATGCACATATGGATATAAATAAATAAACTATTACACTTTCTCTTGGTCAAGCCAATAGGTCTGCGATTAGAAGGTGTTTTGTAAGTTTATCAATATAATCTCATTTACTATGCTAATATGTTGGCTTATTATACTTGATTGTTAAATATGGTTTTCTCTTATTACATATAGTTAAATGACTATAGTCTTGAGCCCACTAAGGAAGAACTAAAGTATACCTTGAGGAAGGGTTACAAAAGAATGGTGGAAGATATGTAGCCCATGCCCAATATAATTGATTGTTAATTATGTGTTTTTTTGTAGCTTATATATAGTTGGAATTATTCATTTATTCTAATTGAAATATGTTATGTTCTTCCAAATCGATGATGACGAGGGTGAGTCGAAGAAATTAGAGGGTATTGACAATTGTTTAACTCGTATGTTTTTTATTGCATCCTTAAATACTAGCAATTGTTTTATTTTATTGAACTCGTGTTCTTTTATTTTGTTTTTACAAAGTGAGGATGGAGAAGGTTAAGAAGAAGAGGGCATTAACAACATTTCAAACAATTTTTGATGTCAAACTTCTTTATTTTCCTTGTACATGTATATATTTTTTCATGCAATGTTGTATCCAAAGTTGACATTTCTTTGGAGTCGCAATGTACCACTTGTTTACAAGTAGAAACATATTACATGGTTATTTTACAATTTAATTCAAAATCTCATCATTGCATTTATATATACATGTATTTTTGCTTCCATGGTGTGAAATTGATTAAATGCTTGTGCAATAAAATTTCATAGTATGAATTTTACTAAATGTTAGTGGGGTAGTGCATTTATACATGGTGTTTGCTCTCATAATTAGTATGTTGTGAAATAGATCTATATTGGTCGTTAATCTGATCAATATTTCAATATTATAAATGAAATAATAAAAAAAATAGGTTAATACCATAGTTGCATGGGAATCGCTATCGACATCTCCACAACTCGTTCTCGTCGTTTCCGACGTTTTGGGGAATGGGTAGGAAACATCCCCAATTGGCTAGGAATGGTTTTGGAAACTTGGGAGATTTTGGGGAGCTTCAATGTCAAGGAAATGAGTACTTGGGCACGAGTTTCCAATATAGAGAACTTTAAATTAAAATTCTATTTTGGTATTAATAAGTACCAGTTTTCGGTTTTATTAAATTAAAATGCAAATATATTTTTTGTTTGTTAGAAAAGTGTATGTAATCTGCTAGGCAAGCATTTGTAACCATTGGCTAAGAAACCACAACCCAAGGCATCTAAGTCGTCAAAATCACCCGGGGATCGCACCCGGCCTGGGCCGCACCAACCCTTAACATGGTTGGATTTTAAGGTGTCCCCAGAGGATTTGAACCAATGACTTAACATTACAGAGTGCCTTAAAAACACACTCCATCACCGACCGCTCTACACCTCGGGGACAAAATGCAAATAATTTTATTCAGTTACTACAAACACCTATTTTATTTCAAATATTTTTGTTATATTTATTCAAAATATCATTATAAAACAAAGATTGGATTACACATAAATCTTATTTCAAAATTTATTTAAATAAAAAACTTAATAATATTCACTTTATAGTTGTGGATATGAATAACATTTAATGCATGTATGTTTTCCTTAGAGCCCAAACTAAACACGAAAGTCAAATAAATCAATGCCATGTCCATGTCAATCATTTTCTCCAAGGCGTAGTCTAATCATTCTACATTTTTTACCATTTTTGACAACCATCACCGGAATTCGATGTTCGACAACACATGTATTCCAATAGAGGACGAACACCTTTAGTAACCACTCACACAACCAGATCAAAGATCAACACACCGATGTTTTGATGTGGTAAAACCCCTACGGGGAAACATCCATGGCCCCAGCCAACGTGACCACTTGGAGCAGTTTATTAATGCAAAACAAAAAGATTACAGAGATATTTTATAAGAGATTTTCTCATAATCGATCATCGACAAATGACCCTCCATGCTCTTTACATAGAGATCATGGACCAATCGAGTGTTAAGCCACAGATCAATGTAGTTGTTAAGATCGAAGAGAATATGAACCGTCAGATCACTCTATGTCAGGAACATATTGTGACCGTCAGATTTACTAACTACAAATGCATACTAATGCATACTAAAGAAACACACTAAGAAACACATTTTTACCTAACGACACATTAGACCAAGTAGATATTAGCTAACTCCTAAGTGTCTAAATATCCTAACATCCGCCCTTAAGAACAACTTGGGATAGGATTGAAGGATTTACAATAGTGACACAATAGATAAGGAAGGAGGCATTAGATCTTATCCCCCATTAATGACAACTTCATGAACTCCTAACATAGATCAAAGTTTGGAAAACTTCGCTTATGGAAGAGACTCTGTGAAAATGTCTGCAACTTGATCTTTTGTAGGGAAAAAGAACACTTAAATAACTTGATCATGAATGAGCTTTCTGATGAAGTGCTTGTGTAGCTCGATGTTTTTGTTGCACTAATGTAGAAATGGGTCTTTGGCAAGCTTTATGGCACTCTAATTGTCGCACCAAAGGCTCGTCGGATGCTACTGCTGGAATCCAAACTCTAAAAGGATCTGTCGAAGCCACAAGGCTTCCTAACTTGCATTTATCGTTGCTCGATACTCTTCTTCTGTTGAAGGAAGTGAAATAGCATATTGTTTCTTACAGGCCCAAGTGACAGGTCCTAAACCAAGGTTGAAAACATAACCTGCAGTAGACTTCTGATCATCAGGGTCGTCGACCCAATTTGAATTAGTGAAACCAACCAATAAAGGATTCCCCTCTGAATTGTAATGTATCTCAAACTGAACTGTGCCCTAGACATACCGAAGTATCCTTTTAGCTTCTTTCCAATGGCTTTCATCTGGTGTTTTCATATACCAGGCAACAAGACCAACAACAAAGGAAAGATCAGGACGTGTATGAATCAAGTATAAGAGGCTACCAACTAACTGACGGTACAAGGTGGCATCAACTTCAGAAGAAGTACAGGTGGAAACAAGCTTGACTCCCGACTGGAATGGAAAAGGGGCTGGTTTACAATCTTCCATGTGAAAACGATGACGAAGGTCACAAGCATACTTAGACCGAGAAAGAAAAATTCCTTCATTGATTTGCAAAAATTGGAGGCTAAGGAAATACTGCAAAACGCCTAAGTCAGTCATTTCAAATTTCTTCTTAAGGTTGGTTTTCACATGGTTTAAAATTTTTGAGTCACTACCAGTAAGGATAAGGTCATCAACATAAAGGACAAGGATTATGAGATGGCTTCCTACTTTCTTGGTATAGACATTAGGATCAGAATGACATCTAGAAAATCTGGTGTCCATAAGAAATTTGTCCATTTTGGCATACCAAGCTCGGGGAGCTTGCTTAAGACCATAAAAATATTTCTTAAGGTGACAAACAAGGCTAGAGTCATTTTGGACATAGCCAAGAGGTTGTTCCATGTAGATTTCTTCTTTCAAATCCCCACGGAATAGGGTGGATTTAACATCCATTTAATGGACCTCCCATTTATGTGAGGCAACAAGGGCAAGAACAAGGAAGATGGAATTCATTTTGGCTACAGGGGTAAAGGTTTCATTATAATCAATTCCGTCAACTTGGGAAAATCCTTTGGCAACTAACCGAACCTTGTGTCTTTCAACACTTCCATTTGATGCATACTTAGTTCTATACACCCATTTACATATGACAAGTTTTCTTCCTTTTGGAAGAGGTACAAGATCCCAAGTATCGTTTTCCATTAAAGAATTATACTCTTCATTCATTGTTGTATCTCAACCTGGATGACCTGAAGCTTCTGCAAATGTCTTTGGATCACGAGTCTCTGAAACTTGAGCCAAAAGAGAAGAGGCTTGTTGGAACTGAGAACGTTTCCGACGCTGATCCGAAGGATCACTGAAAATATCACCAGTTGCTTCTCGTGTTGAACGAACCCATCTAGGAAGCGCTGGTGCTAGTGCTGGTTCAGGTTCAATATACTCATCTGGAGGAAGGTGAATAGGCGGAGGTGGATTTTCATCCTCACTATCATCATTTGAAGAAGACACTAGAATAAAAATAGAAGAAGGCCCAAATGTTGAAGATGGCTTGCAGGCTAAAGAAGGAACAATCTTCGAATTAGGCTCACAAGCCAATAGATTTTCATCAAATTTAACATCTCTTCTAAAGATAATTTCATTACAATGTGGTTGAAGAAGTTTGTAACCTTTGACATCTTCAGAATAGCCATATATGACAACCATCACCGAAATTCGATGTTGGACAACACAGGTATTCCAACAGAGGACGAACACTTTCAATAACCACTCACACAACTAGATCAAAGATCAACACACCGATGTTTTGGCGTGGTAAAACCCTTACGGGGAAACATCCATGGCCCCAACCAACGCGGCCACTTGGAGCAGTTTATTAATGCAAGAGAAAAATATTATAGAGAGATTTTATAAGAGAGTTTCTCACAATCGATCATCGAAAAATGACCCTCCATGCTCTTTAAATATAGATCATGGACCAATTGGGTGTTAAGCCACAAATCAATGTAGTCATTAAGATTGAGGAGAATATGAACCGTCAGATCACTCTATGTCGGGAACATATCGTGACCGTCAGATTTACTAACTACAAATGCATACTAAAGAAACACATTAAGAAACACACTTTTACCTAACGACACATTAGACCAAGTAGATCTTAACTAACTCCTAAGTGTCTAAATATCCTAATATTCGACAATATCATTATTGGTGAAATTGCAGTTTTTTGTTGCTTAAATTGTGTTTTTGAATGCATAGATGGATTCAATGCATTGAAAAATGCCCAGACCACTCATATTATGTGGATTTAACAATTGAAATATGCAATTCTAACAATTTTTTGTCAAATTTCAGGCAAAATTGGCCGGAAAATATGGCCAGAAATGTTTAAAAACGTAGAATGTTTAGACTACGTCTTTGCTCCACTCTGTTGTTACTGTCAACCAACCATATTATTGATTTTTATTGTATTTTCATATTACGAGAGTAATATTATTTATCTTTTTTCCAATAAGAACTAACACAATGGTTCAAATTTACATAGATGTTAGAAGTTTATATATGTAAAGTTTAATTTTAAAAATATGTTAAAATTTTATATGTGTATTTTGTTTCTCATTTTCTAGTTGAATCTTAAAGTTTCAGTGTTCTATTAAATATATTCATGTAATTATTAGCACAAATTAAAATACTAGCAATTGTTTTATTTCATTGAGCTCATGTTCTTTTATTTTGTTTTTACAAAGTGAGGATGGAGAGGGTTAAGAAGAGGGCATTAACAACATTTCAAACAATTTTTGATGTCAAACTTATTTATTTTCCTTGTACCTATATATATTGTTTCATGCAATGTTGTATCCAAAGTTGACATTTCTTTGGTGTCGCAATGTACCACTTGTTTACAAGTAGAAACAAATTACAGGGTTATTTTACGATTTAATTCAAAATCTCATCATTGCATTTATATATACATGTCTTTTTTGCTTCCATGGTGTGAAATTGATTAAATGTCCGTGCAATAAAATTTCATGGTGTGAAATTTACTAAATGTTAGTGGGGTAGTGCATTTATACATGGTTTTTGCTCTCATAATTAGTATGTTGTGAAATAGATCTATATTGGTCAGTAATTTGATCACTATTTAAATATTATAAATAGAATAATTTAAAAAAATATGTTAATAACATAGTTGCATGGGAACCGCTATCGACATCTTCAAAACTCGTTCTCGTCATTTCGACGTTTTGGGGAACGGGTAGGAAACGTCCCCAATTGGGTAAGAGTGGTTTTGGAAACTTGGGAGCTTTTGGGGAGCTTCAATGCCAAGGAAATGAGTACTTGGACATGAGTTTCCAATATAAAGAACTTTAAATTAAAATTCTATTTTTGGTATTAGAAAGTACCAATTTTCGGTTTTATTGAATTAAAATGCAATTATTTTTATTCAGTTACTACAAATACCTATTTTATTTCAAATATTTTTATTATATTTATTCAAAATACCACTATAAAACAAAGACTGAACTACCCATAAATCTTATTTCAAAAATTATTTCAATAAAAAAACTTAATAATATTCACTTTATAGTTGTGGATATGAATAACTTTTAATGGATGTATGTTTTCCTTAGAGCCCAAACTAAACATGAAAATCGAATAAATCAATGCCTTGTCCATGTCAAGCATTTTCTCCACGGTGTAGTCTAACTATTCTACATTTTTTACCATTTTTGGCAACCATCACCAGAATTCGACGATATCACTGTTGGTGAAATTGCAGTTTTTTGTTGTTAAATTGCATTTTTGAATGCATAGATGGATTCAACGCCTTGAAAAATGCCAGGAGCACTTAGATTATGTGGATTTAACAACTGAAATATGCAATTCTAACAATTTTTTGTCGAATTTCAGGGAAAATTGGCCAGAAAATATGGCCATAAATAGTAAAAAACGTAGAATGTTTAGACTACGTCTTTGCTCCACTCTGTTGTCGCTGTCAACCAACTATATTATTGATTTTTATTGTATTTTCATATTATGAGAGTAGTACTATTTATCTTTTTTCCAATCAGAACTAGAACAATGGTTCAAATTTACAGAGATGTTAGAAGATTATATATGTAAAGTTTAATTTTAAAAAGATGTTAAAATTTATGTGTATTTTGTTTCTCATTTTCTAGTTGAATCTTAAAGTTTCAGTGTTCTATTAAATATATTCATATAATTATCAACACAAATTAAAATAGTAATTTTGATATTATAGTTGTTCGAGAAATATAAGGTTTTAATTTTGCAATACAATTCTAAATTGGTACTTATTAATACAAAAAATAGAATTTAATATATTAACGTAGTAAAGTCTAATATACTATATAGTAATTCCAACATATCATAGCTCTTCGGCCTCCAATTTGGTTGAAAATTTAAAATGTACAATTATCTGGATAATTGTAATCTAAAATAGTTTTATATTTTCTTAATATATAATATTGTTGCTCCCAACTTGACATTTCCTACAAATTTGGGCGAAACTTCTAGTAGTTTTGGACGTTTGTATCCACATTCATGTGTTCCGAAAACTCGTGCAACATAGGTTAATAATAATTAAATTAATAAGAATAATTAAATAATTAATAATAAAAAAATAAAAAATAAAAATCGATTGATTAATTATAATTAAATTGACAATAGTAATAATAATAGTAAAATTGTTAATAAAAACCAAATTAAATATAATAAATAATAATTAAATTAACCAAGGCACCAGGGAGCCGAGGTCGTCCCTCCCACAGTTGAGCCGAGGCCGTCCCTCCCACAGTCCGCAGGGTGGAGACCCGTGTTCGAAGCCTGCAACGTCCCATTGATTGCAGAAAGCCACCGCCCAGCAGTCTGAAGAGGCGAGTTGAAGGTTGTGGCGTTGGTTGCAAAGGGAGCGCCAGCGCTGGAAATCAACCCCAGGGGCGCGTTGCGTTTTCTTTTTTCACCGATTTTTAAAGGGAGCGCCGAGAGGGAGCCAACGCTTTCCCCTTTGCCCAAGGGAGCGCCAGCCCTCTTCTGGACTTACGCTTCAAATCTCGTTTTTGCTCAGCGCGTCCGTATTTCCTCCTTAGGAGCGCTACAACGCTTCTCATGTTTTTTCCTGAGGGAGTGGGTTCCGTGTTTCGCCGACTTTGACAGGGCTTCCAGAGTTTGGGTCCCACGGGACTGGCCCGAACCAAGGGTTTGCGTCCATGGCGGGGTCGAGCACCCCCCAGGCGTCCCCTACGCCTTCTTCATCGATCTCGCCTG
>SNQJ01S0005685.1:25296-114365 GCA_010110895.2 Picea sitchensis | reverse complement strand
GAGGGGGGGGGGAGGGGTGAATCAGTATAAACACTTTTAACCACAATATATGTTCTTCACTTTAACAACAATGTTCAACAGTTTATCATCAATGTGTTATCTATGATTGTATTCAATATATATATCATAAGCAAGTAATCATAAGCAACATCCCATCAAGAACACAATACACCAGTATTTATGTGGAAACCGAAATGGGAGAAAACCACATAATGTTTTCTTATATATATATATATATCAAGAATTAATTCATTGGAAGCACCAACTTCCCAATTCTCCTGCTGCAACTGGAAGGAGGCTACAACCCCCTATTTACAGACTCCAACCTGAAGGAAGCTACAACTCCTTGAATTCTCTGGCTCCAACTAGGAGGAGGCTACAACCCCCTGATTGTTAGACTCCAACCCGAAGGAAGCTCCAACTCCTTGTGTTTTCTGGCTCCAATCGGAAGGAGGCTACAACCCCCTTTTGTTTCCCCATCCTACTGCCCTGAAATATAAATGTAGACCAAATGTCACTACCACAATCACTGCCATTGTCACTACCATTGTCACTGTCACTGTCACAACAACCTGTCCAACCAATCACTGTCTCATCCACAAAACTAGATCCACTCTCATCTGCATGCAACTCATGCCAATATCACCAAGAGCATATATCAAACCATATTCTCAACATCACTGACACGTGCCTCTACCAAGCATGTACCAATATCACCACATACCATCGCAAGATATGTGTCTCAACCGAGTACCAACCCGTACCATGCATCAACCTGTACCTCAACTTGTACCATCAACCATGTACCATAACAAGTGCATCAACTATATCAAGTATCAATCATGTACCATAACCATGCATATCAACCATGTACATCGACAATCTATCACAACCTATCAGAATAATCTCATCAACCAATTCGATCTGATCACATAGAACTCAAACCCACTGTCACAAGTGTATAGCTCAAACCATGTACAACTATGTCTCTTTGATCATGTGCCATACATATATAAACAATCATAACCAAGTGTAGTGAACCCTCAAATCAACCACGAATAAAACCCTCACTATTATCCAACCACAATCTGTACCAATAACTTCAACAACAAGATAAAAACATCTTCATCAAACTTTACCTTAGTCTCATGGGACTAGTTTTTGGATTAGTCAACAACCCTAACTTTCAACAAGAATAACTCTGTACCTATAATGAATAAAGGTTTGAAAATTGTACACAATATTATTCAATGTTTTCTCTGCAATTCCTCCAAGTTTCACTGCTTGGAACATCCCATAAATAGAGTTATAACAAAAATGGTGGACCTTGATGAATTCTGGCTTATTCTAGAGAGCTAACTTGTAGAGCATGCCACACACATAATATTTGATATCCAGACCTGGAAATTGCACATAACATACTACAACTTGTACTCTATCCAATTCATTTGGTCTCACTAAATTTGGATCTTCTATTAATAAGTTATGATTGTTTTACTCAGAACACTTGTTTAAAACTAGTTTCATGACTAGTCAAAATCCCTATCTTCCACAAAGTGTATCTCCCAAAATACAACGAGCCAGAAGCTCAAATTTCTACCATAGTTACCTTGATATGTGTTCTCAACAACCTCTGATTTTAGCTATCTGAATCATTCTATAAAAAAAATTATTACGAAAATCGTGAGATGACCTGTAGATAACATACCTTAGAACACATCATTAAAATACTTCACCCTCCCTTGGATTTTCAGCCTTCTTTACTTCACCTTCCCTTTAAGATTCACCTCAGATCTCCTCGGTTACCTTAGTCACTTATAGATATTAAATATGCTCAATAGGTGTTAATGGGAGTCCCTTGATATCTTATTTATACTTCTCAAGTAACTTCCTTTAGGGACAACTTGTAATTGTTTTACCCCTTCTCCTCAATTTAGGGCTAACCCACATTCTCGTTGCAACTAACTTTTCCTTACTTAGTCAAATCATAAATACTTTGTTACAACTGCTTTATCCTTAATTAGCTTCTTGTGGCAACCACTTTACCCATAATTAATTAATTTCTTGTTCAACCACTTTGACTATTCAACCTTCTTGTTACAACTACTTTACCCATAATTAATTTCTTGTTGCAACCACTTTGACTAACAAACTTTTTGTTACAACTACTTTACCCATAATTAATTTCTTGTTATAACCACTTTGACTAGCAAACTTCTCGATGAATTTCTAGGAGCTTCTAGAATAATTGACTTCTCTGTTGACCTTCTAGGGGCTTCTAGAATATTCATGAGGGTCCTCCAACTTCACTAAGCTATATCTCCTCAACCATGAGGAACTACGTGACGTACCACATATCACCGAAAACATCATGATGTGTACCATCCATCTATGATAGTATTACCTACAAATTCACTGATCTTCATATATTTATTCCTCATACAAACTCAGGTTCCTTAACAACACCTTTGGGGCTACATGTAGACTACACCAAATGCACCCAACGGACTCACCATCAATCTCGATCATACAACTGTCCAACATCTCTGGACCTCTCCAAGGGTAGACATCAATCTCTAAGGGTTGACATCAATCTCTAAGTGTTGACATCAATGACAACCAACTGTCCAACACTTTTTAACATAAAAATTGCACTAGGATGCAATGTTGCAACCATGTATCGTAGTAGTGATTCTTGCATGATGCTTGATGTAGCCTTGTTTTGGTTTATTGCCAAACACGAGGGGAGATCTCATTTTTTGTTGTTGCGACGATACAATGGTTACTTTGGGTTTTTAATCTTCACTTAGCATTGCATCTTCCTTTTATAGATTAGGGTAGGAAGAATAAGCTCAATGTTCATGAGCAACAAGTTTCATTTATGATATGCTCTATTTGGCATTTTGGGCTCATGCCTTATCTATAGAGTGCCTTGAGAATGAGAAGTTAGATGTACGTTTTCAAGTCTTTTGTAATTAATTGGATTTGTAGATGTTTTGTAGCATGTGGTAGGGATGTGAATTTTGTGATCCATCTTATCATGAACAACCAACCCTTTGATTCACCTCGTAGGTGTAGAATCAATAGAGAATTTTGATTTCTTTTACACCTAACAAGGGAGTGTAGTCCCCATATAGAGCTAGATTGTTACTGCTTGAGAACAAATGTCTTGGTTTGCATTTTGTGGGATTTTTTCTCTCATGAACACAACATAAGTACTTTGGAGTTCAGTGGCAATTACATGTAGCAGGAAGAGACTTGGAGGCCATGCACCTTGTTAAGTCTTTCTTGAGCACCATTCATCATTCAAAGGCAAGAAAAAAGGTGTGGAAGAGTATGATTGGGTTAATGGAGGATTTATTTGGGACAAATCTCACTATGAGGTCCACTTGGGTGTGCTTGACACATATTTGAAGGCATGGTTACATGGCTTATATTACCATTTATAGAGTGTCTGCTTCCTAGGATTTAACTAGGGCCTTGTATCATGTGGATGGATGGTGTGAGCAAGGAGTAGACCCTGGAAAATGAATGCCATAGCTCATAAGATGTCTAAGGAATTATTTATGGCAAGGTAAGAGGTCAAGCACAACATAAAGGAGAAACACATTCTTCAAAGAATTGGCTAAGACATGTTGAAGATAAGGAAGGGTGAGAAATAACCACAATGGAAGATCTTCTAGAGGCACATTTCACCTTTTGAGATGTTTGAGGATAATGACACATTTTTTGAGGCCTTTTCTACATCTTGGAGGCAAATATTCTTACACACAAGATGCTATGTGGCATCGTTGACATGATCAAATCCTCAATAGATAGGTGTTTTTCTTGAGAAGATGAAATTTGTTGCAAGAATTGTCACGAGTTCACTGGTGAAATAATATTTGTGGAAAGGCAAGTTTATCAAAAAAGAAGAGATTAGGGTTGAGGATGTTAGACCCACCCTAAAGAGATATGGCAGTGAACTAAGGTTACTTTCCTTGGCCCAAATTTCTCTATTTTTCCTTGGCCTTTCTTTATGGATGGCATTGCCGCTAGCTGAAATCTTCTCTACGTAATACGACTAACATGAATCAGAGAGTTGTAGTAGGCATGGGAAGTGGAGTTTCTTTACGTAGATAATGCTTTGATAGGGAGAGATTTTAATAGATCAACTTTACTTATCAATAGGGGGGATGAATGAGCATGTCGAGGGTCCGAAGGAATAACACTTTTTCGCTCTTAAGGTTTTGAAGGTCGAGTAGGTCGAGAGAAGATATCAGTAGGTGGAGAGAGATCAGGTAGGCGGTAAGACTGATAACAACAACAACAATTAGGTTGATTGGATGACTAACTGGGGGATGAGAGAACAGGTTGAATAGAGACCCGTGAGTAATAGGTAACATAATGCATTTGGGAACAGGTTGAATAGAGACCCGTGGGCAATAGGTAACAGAGTTCGTTTTGGAGCTGTTTGATGAGAGAATTGATTCCATTGGGGCAGGTTGAATGAGACAACAGGTTGACTAGATAAAAGCAACAGACGTAACATAGTTGTTGGTGTAATAAAGCTATTGTGACAAGCAGGTTGAAGAGATACTAGATTGACTAGAGCCCCTTGAGCAGTAGGTACGTTAGTTCATTTGGGCTGGTTGATGAAAGAACATAGTTGATTTTCGGACATAGTGATTCGAGAACTGAGGGCTGGTAGTAGGGAACTAAGAATATTTGTTAACTGGTTGATTCGATAACCGTGGGCAGTTAGTTGGTAACTGAGTTGTTGGTGGTCTAACTCGTGAGGTGGGCGGAGGAGGTAGAGAGAAGATCTCAGGTAGGGATAGATAGACGGGCAATAAGAGGGAAACAAGTATCAATCGAGGTTTCAATCAGTTCGATATCAGGTCGAAAGGTCGCAATGTCGATGAAGGCAGGTCATAAGTTGGAAGTTCGATGAAGGCAGCGATGTCGAAGGTAAGGTCGAGGGTTTCAGGTCAGGCAACGATGTCAAAGGTCTAAGGGGGGAGGCGACAAAGGAGAGTAGGGATAGATTAGGAGGTAGAGTTCGATCTTAGGCAAGCAACAAGATCTCGAAGGCAGGTTGCAAGATAGATCGAAAAGGTCGAAGGCAGTCAGCATTTAGGTTCATAGGTCGTTTTACTTGAGCAAAGCATAATCGTCGGGTTGTTCTAGCCACATGTTCTCGCCACACAGGTGGGCTCCTCCCTCCCTCTAGCCTCCTCGCGAGCAACAAGCAGCCGGGTTTGTCTAGCATCAAAGCAAGCCAACGATCTAATTAATCCCAGCAGCTATAACAACTAGCCAACAAGTGATATATGCTAACTAGCCAGCAACCCAAGCAAGAGCCGTACGAGAGCCGCTGAATGAAACCACACAAGCCATCGATTGATCAATCCATCCCCAACAATTCAAAGTATGCCCAAGCTTCATTGCAACAATAGTTTGAAACGTTCTTGAATGTGTATTAAAGTGATGAAATGCCACTTTCAATGTGAAGCAGGTTGTTGTGGTATCAAAAGAGATAAAAAAGAGTGTGTCCAACCTGCGAATATGGCCATTTCAATAGCAAAAGAGATCGATTTGCTAGAGGCTAAAAAAGAAGACTTCTAGCTTCAACCTGTCCTTGGTGAAACCTAACTAACAGGGGCCTAAGATTAGCTATTTTTTCAATTAGACATAAACCCTTCTCAACTTCCGACTATTATTAAACCAATCGGGAAACTTCCTTGATGTAACCTTGAATTATTGAAGGATTTTGTTGTTGTAGTTTTCTAGTTAGGATTGTTTCACTCTATTTTATGGGTTGTCATAGCTAAGGAGGAAGGTTAGGTGTGAACTACTTTGTCCTCTTGATTTGTAGTGAAAACAAATTTGAAGAAACAATACATTGTTGGTTGTTCATTCAATAAGAACAATGTCCTACTTTGTTTACTTCACCTAGGGTTTCATACGTGACTATCCCTATCTTGTTCATGGTGGTTGCAAGCTATTAATTTGTTGTAACACGTTTGTGACGATGCATCTTGTTTAAGGGATATCACTTATTCCGACCTAATCCAAAAATTTGTTTTGGACTAATTATGGTACATCAATGATGGCTTAATTACGTCTTGATATGCACTTACCTTGATAAATTCAACCATCTCTTTTATTTTAAAGAACATCAAACAACAATCTTTTATAAGGTTTCCTCTCATGAGTTAGAAATAAACATTTTAAAGTGAGAGGAAGTGTTGACGTGGTGACAATGGACAACGTTCACAAGTTCCCCTTGGGTTGCACTTGGTTAATGGACTTTGAAACATTTGAAATGTAGGTTTGGGAAGTAATAATGTAAAGTAATGAAGCATGCATACTAATGCTATTGTTTTGTTGCCAACAATTGAACTAAAAAGCAATTTGGCCAAGGATAACGAGTCCCTTGAAATTGAGCAGATCGACCAATTTAATCATTCTTAATAACTTGTATATTTTTATTGCATTTGCTTCTATTTCTCTTGATGGCATTAGAGACAACATCGATATGATTATGTGTTATATGTGTGAATGTGATTCACCTTACTTGTACATTGATTAAAACAAAAATATTTCATAAAAGCAAAATTTAAGTCGTTATGTGGTTTTTGTTGTGTTAAGAGGCACATTATCAATTCAGTGTGAGGGAAATGTGTCATGAGTGAATGAGTGAGTATAATATTTATGCCACATCTATTTTTCACATTAAAAAAATAATATACTTTAGTAAACATGAGCAAAGATCTATCTCAATTTTGAATCCACTAAGTCTTTAAAGTGATCAAATTCCTATACACAAGCCTTTTCCATAATTTTTTGCATTATGAAAACCTTTTCCACAATTTTTTGCATTGTGAAAAATGAATACGTCTCGATAAATTTAATCCGTTCATGACACTTGATAAATTTAAGATCAAGATAGATCTAGGTTAGTTGCACCAAGAAAAAATAAAAAAATGAAGTATACTCTACAACCTAATATGAATAAAATCTATAATGTAACAAGTTCAAATATGTAGGGGGTAGTGTATGTATACCTCTGTAGATTTTACATCGTTGGGCAGAGGGGAGTCTCTTGTCAATAAAATATATAAATGTTTTTAAAAACGGGTTTAGCTTCTGGTCATTTCTAAGTGGTTAAAAACGAGTTTAGCTTATGATCTAAAAAACATCTAAACAATTAAAAGTGAGATTAACTGTAGTCTAAAAACCTAAAAACATCTAAACAAACAAAATCACCCAAAAATCACACCCTTAACATGACTAGATTTTAAGTGTAACCTCCCACGGCCTTTCAAACCTTACTAAGAAATTTGAAACCAATCATCAAGCTAACGGAACTTCACAAAATAACTATATAATTTTAAAAACAACACGTATCTGAACTTTACAAAATAACTATATAATTTTAAAAACAACACGTATCTAGTTTAAACTCGATAATTTAAACACCGAAAAATACAACTTACTTTTTCATCCTTCGCGAATCGCTGCGCTGAATAAATCCGAATAAATCCGAGAGAAAAGAGATCTATACATTTTATGCTTTTTGTTGCGTAGAACCTCCGAAGTCAAGTAACGCACGATTGAGTTGTTTTGCCGCTTCAAGGAGCAGTTAAGGCATTCTTACAATCAAGTTACAGGATTCGTCCATCCATCCTTTCAAGCTCTGTTCATTCTGCAACGAAAATCATCGAATCCGAAGCCAATAAAAATGTCTTACGATGATGTAGAGATCGAGGATATGGAGTGGAACGAAGAATTACAGGCCTTCACATATCCATGCCCGTGCGGTGATCTTTTCCAGATCACCAGAGCCGAATTGCAGATGGGAGAAGAAACCGCACGTTGTCCCAGCTGTTCGCTCTACATAACGGTGATCTACAACATCGAGGATTTTCAGGACAAATCTCAAGATAATAAAAGACAGGGTTTGGAGCAATCCAAAAACCCTGCAATTACAGTCGCGTGAAGGAAAAAATATAGGGTTTTCTAGAGATTATGGGTTTCGGGTACCCAAACCCCAGGTCCGATTCCTGTACCACATTATTATTTATTTTGAGATAAGGTCTGAATAGTGGATATTGATAGCATGTTTTACCCTAAAGATTTGAACATTGTATGGTTGTATGTGGACGTGGTCTAGGCTTTCGGGATTGAATACTGTTTTTTTTCCTCAAAGGATTAGTTTCGGAAATGGTGTAATCATATGAGCATACTGAGAATATCTGTGCGATACGAAGTTTTTGTTTTGTATTCGTTTAGTTTTTTTAATGCAAAATGGTCCATATTTATTCTGAGAAATTGCTGGGGCACCCATCTGCATATATGATATATATATTTTTCTCACTGAATTTCTCCCAAGGATTTGAATGTTGCCTGGTTAGTTTTGTCCCCGGTTCAGGGTTTGAATACTTTATTCTGTTTTGTCCTGAAGGATTTATGCTGATTTTGGAATCTGAAAGATCTATGTTGATTTTGGAATTTATGCATTCATATGAACGAGAGTATATGTGCAATATTAAGTTTTTGTTTGGACTTATTTTTTTTTAAGTCAAATTATACCGTATTTTGGCTTACTCTCTGGCTTACTCTCGAGCTCTTTGCTGCCAATATATTGTGCATAGATAAAAATATGAAATATGAGAAACAACACACCGCTGAGGCTATGCTCACTTCTTTATTATTCAATGAAGACTCATTCCATCATTATATCGGAAAAGACTCTACTGAGTCGGTTACATGCAAACCACATACAACTAGACTCTACAGATACATACCATGTGCCAACCATGCACATCGACCATGTACATCAACAACCTAACACATCCTGTACCAACAACCTATCAGAACATGTACCAACAACCTATCACATTAATCTCATATTGTTTGATGGATAATGGTATGAGTTTTATATAATTGAAGGTAATACTACTCTACATGGATAGTACATGTCATAGATCCCTTATCTATAAGAGATCACCCCCCAAGACAAAAATAAAAATAAGCCTCCAGGTTTACGAACTGATTCTTAATTGATGCTTACAACTCACTCTTACTCCATTATTTTCAAGTCTCCCCCTTAATGGAGAATGGATTGATTTCTACTCCTAACATCTCCCTAAACAGTTCAAACTTAATCTTTCCAAGAGGTTTAGTGAAAATATCAACACTAGTATTACAATACATAAGAGCTATTTCATTTGACTGCAACTTTTCTCTAACAAAATGAAACTGAGCTTCAACATGCTTTGTCCTTGCATGAAAAATCGGATTCTTCGCAATATTGATTTAACTTTGATTATCACATTTGATCGTCGTAGGTTCCTTTCGTTCTTTTCTAACATCTTGAAGAAGTCTTCTTAACCAAACAACTTCACAAGTTGCTGCACACAAGACTTTATATTTTGCTTCAGTAGAAGACAAAGATACAGTAGGTTGCTTTTTATTGCTCCATGAAACAATCCCGGATCCAATGCCAAACACATATCCAGTGGTTGATCTTCGATCATTCGGATTGCCAGCCCAATCAGAATCTGAGTAACCTGTCAACTCAACATCAAATGCATCAATATATTTAATACCAATATATTTAATACCATAATCAAGTGTTCCTTTAGATACCTGAGTACCGCCTTTGCTGCATTCCAATGGGTTTCATGAGATTTCACCATAAACTGACTTAACACACTCACAAAATATGCAATATCAGGTCTGGTTGTGGTGAGATAATTCAAACTACCCACCATTTGTCTATACACAGTGCCCTTCGAACCATCATCACAAGAAAGTTTCACATTAGAAGACTTACACTGATTCATTTTAAATCTCTTAAGTAGAAGACTTACACTGATCCATTTTAAATCTCTTGAGTACTTCTCTGACGTACTTACTCTGACAAACAAAAGTTTGGCCTGCATTTCTCCAAACTTCAAGACCTAGGCAGTAATGTAACTCACCGAGATCTTTCATTTCAAAAAGTTTTGACAACTGCTCCTTGATTTCATCAATTAATTTCTCTGCATTCTTTGTAATTATCAAATCATCAACATATAATGAAATCAATACTATATACCCTTGCTCATCAAATTTGGTATACAGATTTGGATCACTTTTGCTCCTCATAAAACCCTGTTGAAGAAAGAAAGAGTCTATCTTCTCATACCATGACCTAGGTGCCTGTTTTAGTCTATACAATGCTTTCTTTAACTTACACACTAAGTGTTCTTCCCCCTTTTCCACAAACCTTTCAGGTTGAGTAAGGTAAACCTTTTCCTTTAACTCACCATTCAAAAATGCAGATTTAACATCTAACTGATGTAGCTTCCAATGGTACTTTGTAGCTAAAGCAATTAACATTCTGATAGTATTCAATTTAGCTACTGGTGCAAACGTTTCAGCATAATCAATACCTTCTGTTTGTGAATACCCCTTTGCAACCAGTCTAGCCTTATACTTATCTATACTACCATCTGATTTAAACTTGGGTTTGTATATCCATTTGCAGCTAATGGGCTTCTTATGTTTAGGCAATTTAGTCAATTCCCAAGTATTGTTTTTCATTATAGATATTCTTCCTCCATTGCATTTTTCCATTCATCATGTTCATTAGCTTCATCAAAACTCATAGGTTCTATGACATTTGAAATTCTACTCATTAGGGCATAGTCTTTATACCTCTCAGGGAGCCGAATTTGTCGTGAAGATCTTCTCAATTGATTATCTTCCTCCCCACTTTGTGAAGATCTGTCTTCACCTCTAGGTGAACTATGACTGCTTGAATTGTCCATATCACCGAGTCCTTCTTGCTGCTGTTGCTGCAGTTGTGGTTGTTGCTGCTGTGGTGGCTACAACTGTTGTTGCTCTTCTTTAACTCCTTCATCAAGAAGTCTATGCCATTCCTCATGACCGTTGTCGTCATGATTTCCTGCTTCCTGCTCATGGAAAAATACATCTCTACTTGCAAATACTTTGTGAGTAGCAAGACCAAACAGTTTGTATGCTTTGAATTCATAAGAGTACCCAATGAAAATACATTTAATGGCTTTAACATCCAATTTCTTCCTATTCTCCTTTGGAATATGAGCAAAAGCTTTACACCCAAATACTTTCAAATTATGAACTACAGGTTTGGAACCATACAAGGCTTCAAAAGGAGTAACATTATCAAGACACCTTGTTGGACTTCTATTCTTTAAATAAACTGCATATTTATGGCTTCAACCCAAAAAGCATTCGAGAGGTTCTTACCTTTCATCATACTGCGTGCACACTCTACCAGAGTTCTGTTTTTCCTTTCAGCGATTCCGTTCTGTTGTGGAGTGTGAGGTACTGTAAATTGCTGTACTATTCCATGATCTTTGCAATATTTGATGAAGTCCCCTGATTTATACTCTCCCCCTTGATTTGAACGGAGGATTTTGATGGATTTTCCTGTCTTCTTTTCCACCGTGGTTCTGAATTTCTTAAAGTACTCGAAAACATCACTTTTTCTTCTAAGGAAGTAAACCCATGTGTATCTCGTGCAATCATCAATAAATAACAGAAAGTAAAATGCACCTCCTAAAGACCTAGTCTGCATAGGCCCGCAAACATCAGTATGCACAAGATCTAAAACATCTTTCTTTTTCCTATCAGGATTAGAGGGGAATTCATCTCTGTGCATCTTTCCTAATGCACATCCATCACAAGCAACCTTCTCAGTCTTTAACATGGGAAGTCCTTCAACCATATTCTTTTTCTGTGATAACAATAAATCAGGATGATTGATGTGGCCATACCTTTGATGCCAAAGAATCTCTGTTGGCATAGTTGCAGAAGTCAGTGCGTGATGTGCTTTGCTGGTAACATCAAGTTTGTATAGGCCTCCTGCTCTGACTCTCGTTGCAACAGTTTGGAAGTGGTCCAACAAATCCTTCACTATGCAATAATTCTTGAAGAATTCAACCTTCAAGTTTTGATTTGTAATGGTGGACATAGAGATCAATTTTTTTTTATTCCTGGCACATAAACAACATTGCGAATGTGACGAACTGTACCATTCGACAATGTCACAGGAATGTCTCCATATCCCTTAATTTGATGAGCACGGTCATCACCAAGATATATGCTGGCTCCATTCTGTGTTTCTTTAAAATTAGTATACCACATCTTATTGCATGTCATAGGTATTGATGCTCTGGAATCCACAAACCAGGCATCGGAATCATCCGTTTCAGCAGATAAAACAACGTTAGACACAAACAACCTAAGATCCCGTGAATCAAAATTTGGAGGTTCATCAATATCATCACTAGCAATAAATAATCTGAGATCATGATTTGACGATTTTTTTGCATAATGACCTGAATGTGATCTAGGTTTGTTCCTAGCCTCATCACTTTTCTTCTTATGACAGTCTTTAACAATATGTCCAGGTCGACCACAATAAAAACAACTCTTTGATTCAGTCCTGTTAGATTGCATACCTTGATTCGGTCTTGGAAATTGTCTTCTCTGCGATGAATTGCCTGTCTGCCATGAACTGCCTCCTCTGCCTCTGTCTCCTGATCTCCCTCTCGCGAATCTCTTATTTGACCACAGTGCCAAATCTTTATTCTGAGGCTTCAGATTCCCGCGCCTGTCTTCCTCTTGCAGCAAAATACCTGTCAGTTCTTTAAACGTAGGAGGTTGCTCCCTTGCTGCGAGACCTGTTATGAACATATGATAATCTTCTAGCATACCATTTAAGGTAATAGTGACCAGATCAGTGTTGGAAACAGTTTCCCCTATATTTACTAGCTTGTCTTTCACCTCTTTAATATGACCCAAGAATGAACTAACATATTCATTTCCATCCATTTTAATGGCTAGCAATTTAGTTTTCAGGAACAAAATGCGATTTGTGTTGCTAGTTTCATACAATGCTTTAAGCGTTGTCCACGTTGTAGCAAAAGTTGTAGCTTCTCTAATATGTGGAATTATGCTATCTTTAACTGACATGCGCAACAATACCTTTGCCTTGTTTTCGCGCTTCTCCCAATCTTGGATCTGTGCTGTTGTCTCACCTGTAGTCGCATCAGGTTTCACTTTAGTTCCCTTCGCAATGTTCTAGACACCATAGCCTTCCATGAGCGTCTGCATCTTGAATTTCCAGTTAATGAAGTTCGAACCATCTAACTTGTTGGCTTCGTTGAGGTAGGTCTCTGCCAGTGGATTCGCCATCGCTGCAATTTAGTCTCAGCAAGTGAATCACCAAGGATATGCAACTTTCCGTCGCTCTGCCTTCGGATACCACCGATCCGTCTTAATCTTGACTCTCAACTTTCTTAAGAGAACCTTAAAAACAAAAATCCTTAACACCACTTTATATATTAAAAAATAATATAAATTTCTTAAAAAAAAGAATTTTTTCCCTTTTTTTTTGTTTTTAAATACACACATCCACTTTAATTAAAAAAAGTGAATAACTCCTTCTTCACCTCACGCTTCACTTAATAAAAAGTATCCACTTTTTTTTAATAAGAAACTAAAAAAAAAACACATGTCTTATATCCACCTTTTAATAAGACATAAACCTTCACTATTTCTTAAACTTACGATTCAAACTCACTCAAATCGTGGCATGCAAATCGTGGATTCTTATTCAATGCTCCAACAAAAAAAAAGCTCACGCAATCCTCAACTAAACTTACACTTCATTTTTGGAACAACAAAAGTGCGAAATATTCCACGTATGAGGATTTCTTTGATCAAAATACGAGGCCTGCACTAGTTATCACAGAAGAGGTTACTTAATCGCTTGAAGACATCATAAAGCGGCGAATTGCTGAGGCTGGCAAACTCCACTTGTCCTCACGCTTTACCAAAAAAACTCACGTTTTTCACAAAGAAACTTCACCAAATCACTTCAATCCACGCGACCTTCAAGATTTGCTCATGCATGCAAACTTCACGATTTGCTCATGCATGCAAACTCACGCTTCACGATTTGCTCATGCATGCAAACTCACGATTTGCTCATGCATATAAGCTTCACGATTTTCCTTCCACGAGCTCACGTGACACAGTTATTTCCGCACTTAACCTTCTATTAGAGTGCGTGGAGTCCGCATCTCATGCTTTACTTGGGTGCGGAAATATTTAAAGCCTTCTGCACTGTAATGCACAACTGAGTGCGGAAATTTGAGGTTTTTTAAACGCGTGAAACTTTCAGTAGTATGCCACCGCACCCTTCAAGAGGAGGGATCTGCGGACTTCTATGAATTTCCGTATCTCACTCCTGTGGCTCTGATACCAAGATAAAAATATGAAATATGAAAAACAACAGACTCCGGTGAGGCTATGCTCTCTTCTCTATTATTCAATGAAGACTCATTACATCATTATATAGGAAAAGACTCTACTGAGTCGGTTACATGCAAACCACAGACAACTAGACTCTACAGACAGTGAACTACGAACTGACTCTTAGAACTGACGCTTACAACTCACTCTTACTCCATTATTTCCAAGTTGCATTTGGTGTGAAGTTTCAATGCCAAGTTGGATGGGGCTTTTGGTTTATGTCGGGGTTGTTTCGTGTTCCATGGTTAGAAGGCTTGCAATTGCAGTAGGCGGAATGTCCTGAGATGTGCTAGTGGGCATATTTAGGGGGAGGGTGGGTAGCGCGCCCTCGATGTCGTAGGAGGGATGATTGCCTGCCACCATGTAGGCCAAATTTCATTCCTTTTCGATTGATTTCGTTATTAGTAAATTTTTATGAATAGTTAACTTTTGTTGCTTGCAGGATTGATTGTTGTCTCTATTATTTGTTTGGCTGCTTTGCTATATTTTATTGCTGATTTATTTTGGAGTTGGTTGCCATATTGTTGTTGAGAGAGTTTTCCCTTGTCACATCCCATGGATTTTTTTGGATTCCTATGGATGGGAGGAGAAATTGTCCCTCTGCAATTGGTCCCTTCTATTTTATTGCTGATTTGTTTTGGAGTTGGTTGACATATTGTCGCCGAGAGAGTTTCCCTTGTCACATCCCATGGATTTTTTTGGATTCCTATGGCTGGAAGGAGAAATTGTCCCTCTTCAATTGGTCCCTTCTATGAAGATAAACCTCATACTCTGTTGAAAAACATGTATCTGTAATTTATAACAAATAATGGCAGTAGTGGCTATGATTTCTCACCTTTTCAGCGAAGGAGTATATGCATATACTTGTTGCCAGCTTCTAGTGGTGTATTTCTGTTTCTGCTATTGTACTGAACATTTTCATCTACGTTTCTGTTGTGATAAGAGTGAATTTGTTGAAAGAATATATTGCTACTATGGGAGTTATATTTCCTCTGCATAAAATAATACAATTGGCTAGAATAAAAATCTGTTATGAGGCCGGAAATTGTCAGTTTATTTCCAGTAAGTGCGTGTACAAATGGTAAAAAATTGGTGTATGAAATCTACTTCATTTGAAAGTTAATTCTGAGAGCTTCAAATTAATATATTGATGCCCCATTCCTAAGGATAGGGATCAGAGGTGTTACAGAGCATCAAAAAAGGTTCAATTCGATGGACCTTTGGGATATTTGTGAATTATTTGACAAAATCATCGAATGAGTAGTTAATATTGCATACAGAGTTACAAACTGTGATAAATATTTAAATGAATGCGTGCAAATTGTTTGATTAAATCTCTGAAGGTACAGTCTGTGTAAGGACTGCTTGACAATGTACCTAAATGAAAAGTGTGTGCTTCCTGTGATCCAGAACAACTGATTCTTGAGATAACTTGCAAGCATAGTTACCAGATTCGCCTTAGAGCACCCCGTACCTGCACCAGAATCTTCTCGGAATTGGAATCTTGGATTCTTTGATTTTTTTCTGTTTTGGGGATCAGATCTGTTTCATGAAATTGGATCCATGTCCGGTGAAAGTGGATCCATCTTCTGCAACAGAATTGTGGCAGATTTCATATTTAATTCAGATTTTAGCAAATTTATAGCTATAGCTAGTGATTTAGAAAAAAATTAAATTTAAAAATACACACACACACACACAGTGAAAGTGGTTCCATCTTCGGCAACATAATTGTGGCAGATTTCATATTTATTTCAGATTTTAGCAAATTTATAGCTATAGCTAGTGATTTAGAAAAAAATAAAATTTAAACACACACACACACACACACACACACAGACACACACACACACACACACACACAGACACACACACACACACACACACACATGGACTAGCGCCGCACCCGCACTGGGTTCACACTCACACATTTATATATATATATAAATTAGGGTTGGTTTCTGATTCCCCGATTCATAATTTTTGGACAAGCGCCGCACCCGCATTGGGTTCTTCTGCCGATTCTGTTTGCACCCACGGTTTGTTTAACCTTGCAAGTTCCAACGTACAGAAATGAAAGTAGGATCACAACAAAACTCCAATATGCATAGGCCAGGAAGTTATATTTAGACTGATCCACAAGTTGCATCTCCGAACCATAACTTGTTCAGGTTATTTAAGAACCATATCCTTAAATTTATAAAATTGTTTCTCAAGCTTTTGCGGTATGGTTCTGTTTGAGATATATTTTGTGGGTATCCTGCATTCTATGTTTTTAAGTCTATGATTTGAGCCATGCTAGCTTGGCTTATCCTCTGGACAAGGGAGTCAAGGTAAAAGGAGAAAATCAGGGTATATAAATATAAATCTATTTATTTAAAGACTATGAAAAATGAAAGGCAAAACCAGCCCAACAACAAGGTTGGCCTACCACAAAACAAAATAAAAAGAATACAAAAAACTCAAGGAAGGAGATTAGTTTATTAGGAAATTAATTAGAGAATTTTATCTTTTTAAGAAGACCAAAAAGGAAAAAAGAGAATATAGTGGTCCACTGTTAACTGACTGGTTGTAGTTTTGAATCCTTCTTGGGGAGATCATTTTATTCAAAATAGGACTCGCTTTGACCATTAGTAGTAGGTAAAACGTTTACTTTTTTCAATCTAGAAAACGGGAAATAAAACCTTATATTGTAACTTTTATTTTTCTTTGGAAAAAAGTCGTAACCATTTATTAGATATAAAAAGTGTACATTATGCATATGCATGTTTCAGCATTTCAAAAGATAAACATACTAGCCCTAAGGCATTAAACCATCTCTTTCTATATGCCTTATCATAGGTCCAAGGCTTACAAACAGTCTTCATTGAAGATGTATCATTCTCTTCAACCTATGCATATCAGAACCACTCTCCAAAAACTCCTACAGGCTTATGAATCCTACAGCCAAATTAAAACAGGCTTCCACCTGTTAATTCCAAGATATCATATTAAAAGTTCCAGACTGAGGTCTTTCGACATAGACTATGAATTAAGGATAAAACAAAGCAATGTAAAAACAGACTCTAAGCAAACTTCCGTTTTTTTTAAAGTTTTGAATCTCTCATATCTGTATGACTGCCCTTGGATGATCTGGCAAGCCTATGCCATCCTTAAACTCCTTTATCCACCCTAGATTGTATTCCAACAGCAAACCTTCTTTGGACAAGAAGTCTGCTTCTGTGTTGAGCTTCTATACACATGGTGGTAGGAGATCTTTGCAAAGACTGTCTCCACTAGCTTCAGCTGCTCTAGAATAGGAAGAAGGATCATGTTCCCCATCTTGAACCTACCTAACGTCCAGTTAATTACCATAGAGGAGTCACCATAAACTTGTAGGTTTACTGCCCTTTTTTCAGCTACCAAGTTCATCAACAGTTTTAGAGCCAACAGCTCTCCATTATTGTTAGAATCCTCTCCCTAAGCCTGTTTCGAAGTGAAAATAGTGTGACCTGTATTATAACTTATCTACACCTTTTTAAGAAATTAAACAAAAAGGGGGAATCCAAAACTAAGTGAAAGCCAATAAACCAAAAAGAAGAAAGAAACCCCATAGTGAACACCAAACATTAAATTGGAAATCTCACCTAAGCTTACCTATACCTACCAATAGAAAGCTAGTTGCCACTGTGCATGTGAATCACTGATTGAGACCAATAAAGGGGCTTGCTTAACAGCTAGGGCGGGAAAAGGCAGACCTTCCTTTTTGCATGGGCGTAGCTATTTGATATAGTGACTTACTCAATATTCTCTTTCCTTTCCCTTTGGTTGAGCGATGCTATCTTTGACAAGTGCCTGCAAAAACAGTTGGCACTAAGACTTGCCAAATATGAAGTTGGAAGCTCAAAAATCTTATCTATCTTCTAGCCTTGAAATTTTGGTTTAAATTTTAGCAAAAAAAATGGATTAAGCAAGCTAGATCTATTAAAAATGAAACCTTTTATAAATGAAATCTAGATGTAACTTGTATTTAGCATGCAATGATAAGTTGTTTTTGAATTTAACTTGAAAATGACAAGCTTGAAACTTGCATGCATAAAAGTAACCAAGGAGAAGAATATTTTAAGATTTTGAGAAAGAGCAGGAGAAAAGATCTTGCTCAAGATGAATCCTTGGGCTATATGCAATCCTTTGAGGGAAGGTTGAGGGACTTTTGCCCCAAAAGGAGCTTGAAAATATGTCAAGTATTGCACTCAAATGCTTCACCTTTCCAAGCTTGAGAACCTGTGAAACTAAGACAAATCTTACCAACCAATTTCGTTAAATATGGAAATTCCCTACAAACGAAATCTAGATAACATGTATATTAGCATAAATAAAACATGTAAATCTACAATTGCAAATGTAAAGGATAGCAAATTCAAATAAACAATCTAGTTTAAGAGATCTTACATCCAAGGGCCACTTTAATAAATTAGAATGGAAAGCAACTAATCTACATATAACTTAAATGATCACACATGAACAAATTGCATCCACACAAATAGCACCATCCAACATTGACCTCCAAAGTCTTTTTATTCAAATCTCAAAAGAGTTACAACAATGGCAAAATAATATAAGCGCTCCTTCCCCAGGCTTCAACTAAACCAATGAGGAGGGGTCACTTGGCTTTTACATGGAGAGAGGGTGTAGATCTCCATGAGGAGGGCGAGCCACATGTGGGAGGTTGGGTCGCCACCTTTCGCTCACTCAAAGGAGAACTCGCCACCACTCAAGCTAAGTCAATGAAGAGGACACCAAGTGTGAAGAGTGAGGTGAGGAAGAGGGTGAGTCAACCTTGGGATTGATGTCCCCTCTTGAGAATTCACCATCTAAGAGAAAGAGGGTGACTCCCTTCATTGGGATCTCCTCCCTTGTCCACTTATCTCACTTAACTTGCCTTCTGCTAAAGAGAAGTCACCACACAAACTTATGACTAGAGACAAGGTTGAACATGTCCCCGACATGTCTACTAAATCAAAGGAATGTCGATTTTATCTTTTATTATGTCTTTTATTTCCCTTTTGTGAGAGAAATTGACTTTTAGTGATTAAAAATCACTATTTTCACTCAACAAAGGGGGTACATAGGTAATGTGGGTACTTTAAGCAAGAAAATGAGTACCCCCAAGACATATGATGCCTCCTAGTACCACTTATTGAACTTATACATAAATTACAATTAAAATATCTCGTTTTGCGGGAAATTTTTTATTTGCTAAAAACATTAAAAAGATCCTAAGGGGGACTTAACACATTTCCATAAGACTCTAGGAGAATGATTAGCATGGTAATATACATTAGACACTAGACTTAAACAACACACCAAGGCCTAACCACACAATACTCCAACTTTGGAGGATATTTAGTGAAAAAACTCAGAAAATTGAAAAGTGAGATATAATTAACAAGTTAAAAAAACACTCTAGAGTAATGTACTAATGACCAAGTCTTAGGGGGCTAAACCTTTTACAAAATTCATCATGTTAACTCATCTTATTACAATCCCCCATTGGGGGTATGCAAAATGCGTGATGAAGAAAAATAGGGTCATAATGGCCGACTGGACTTCTGAACTCTGAATTTTAATAAGTAATTGTTCAACTTTGGTGGCTCAACTACAAGCCCATCCTGATGCAACTTGGAGGGTAACACTATGTATTGATCATAATTAATAATAGTAGTACCTATATATTAATTACTTATCAATACCCTAAAATTTAAAAATTGTCATAAATTTTATTAAATTATCATTAATTATAGAAGAAATAAAGTTAGGGTTAGTACTAGATAATGATTATTTTAGAGTTATTAATTATTTAGGGTTATTGATTATTTAGAGATATTTGATATGAAAGTAATAATAAGAAGAGGAATAGTTATTAAGGGAAAAAAGAAAAGGTGATAAATCATGAAACAAAAAAGGGAAGCAAAGGAGACAAACAAGAAAGAGACAAAACATAGAAATGAAGGTCAAAGAAAAGGAGAAAAGATAAGGAGACCAGGGAAAACAAAAAGACATCAAGAAGCTAGAGGAAAAGGTAAAATCTAATAAAGGCTGAGGATGAACCTTTGTGCTATTACCTGTTTCTTCTATGGTAGATCAAAGGGAGCCAATTCTCGCTGATCATCCATATTACTATTGTCAACATCATAATTAATATGGTCCATGCCATTTCTATCATTTCATGAGAACAAATCAAGATCATGACTGGGTATGTGATTGTTATTCAAAGCAAAATGTTCCTCAATGTCCTAGTTCCTATGAGAAACAACAGGAGTGACGGTGTTGCTGTTATCACTCTGATTACCTGTCTTCATTTTCAAGAAAGTATCAAGAGTCAAGACTCTACAGTTTTCTAGCATTGTATTTAATATTCAAAGCACTTTATTGCTGTTTTGGGAACGCGATCTGTTACCCAAGCAATGCACTTGACCTAGCAAACAATGGCTGTTCAAAGAGAAATGATTCTGATTCTCTGAGTATCCTCGTTTCTTTGGAAATCCATAGGACTCACAGCAATGCTTTGGTAGTTCTGAAACCATTCTTTGAGATGAGCAACTGGTTACCCCTGCGATTCACGTTATTCTGTTTGTTTCCCGAAACGTTATGTCATTTCCATTCAATCTGTTATGGAATATGCTTTTATTATTATCACAGCCTTCCTTCTTTTGGTTACTGGAGTTTTGAGATCTGCTTTGAATTTGGGTAAAAGCATGTGAATTTTATTCAGTTTTAGATTTATTGGTGGCACATGCATCAATGTGATGCCATATAACTGGATCGATTTTGTTGGACAACACAATATATAACTTCAGTATCCTCCATGAGATATGGTCCAAATCAGAGAAAGTCTGCTAAGTTTCTGAGTGAATCAATTCAAAACTCATTTTCTTGAATGCTGATTCATTTCTGTCACTGTGCAAAGGGTGAGATATCCATGCAAAAATTGAGAGGCACATTTTTAACCTTACACTTATTTAGAAAGTTAGATCTGATTTTATCCTCATTAATTTTAAAATTGCTTTTTTAGAGTAAACTTTCAGAAAGGAATTAAGTGCCATCTAGCAGAGGCTGCTAATTAATAGAATGGATTATTTTACTTGATACAGAATTCTGCAAGGTTATCTTGCCCTATTAAAATAAAGTCATCTACTGGTAGTTTCGCACAGCCCAATGCTTCATGTTAGCAGGGCAAGATAGCTTTGGCTAAATAAATAAAAATGAATTAAAGGATACATGAAGCGTAGGGATATCATGGTGAATAAAGCTAAGAAAGTACCAGATGTGATGGACAAGAGGTGCATTTGTTTCTCCTCTACATACAAACTTTCATGAGTCAATGCTTTCTGCAAAACCCTCTGTGCATGTGGAGTTGTATTCTCTTTTTGATATACTACTCATGCGTGATGGTTATGGTGAGTAATCAATGCATGTTTTTATGAGCATTCAACATCCACATCTAGACGAGCATGAGGATTTGGCATGTTTTGATTGATATTGCCTGTGGGTGAACATTAGGTATTTGTGATTTAAGGTGCATCGAGCATCTGTATATTTGAATGGGTGTGAGTAACCATACTTGATACATATACTTATTTCAATGGGTATTGTGAGCGATTCATGTTATTTGCACCTTCTATCCATAAAGCAAAAGAGACTGACCTGAACTATACAATGGTGTAGCCATAAAGCAAAAGAGACTGATCTGAACTATACAATGGTGTTATCTTATGTAGAGCAGCCTAGTGTTTCTGATCTGAGAATGAGCAGTAATTTGTACTGAAACAGTATAGCTCCCCCTGCAGTGAAGTGGGTTTACTCCATTGTCGGTGTCGAGCTGCAGATATACCATGTAAATCAACATTTAATTGTCAACCCGGGAAGGTAGACTTAGAGGAACCAGCACAGGAAATGCAGGGCTGAAGAGGGGGTTTAAAGGATGCCAAGATACTCTCTGAACTGCTAAAAGAAACTCACTGGAAAGAAGCTACTGTACTCTACACTGCTTTGCACTACTCTACTATCTATGTACTACAGGACCGGTGCACTGTTCTGTATACATGCTTAAAAGGTAGAAACAGCTAAGTTCTTTACTGCCTCACTCCACCTGGCACCAATAACCATCCTATAGAGCTTTTCTAACACTGCAATCAAAGAAACTTCTCATCTCATGGGAGGATATCCGGGCAATCTGAACTAAAGATGAAATCAAATATGAAAAAAGGGTGATATCTAGAAAACTGGAATCTTGAAATGCTAAACCTCTGTGCAATCAAAGGGAATGCTACTTCTATGCTATTAAACCACTAAGCAAACTGCTGAAAGATGAAATCACACATGAAATCTACTGTTAACACAATGTATCAGCTCTGTTTCCAATTGAGGGGGCCTACTACCTTCTCGTCCTGGGGCTGAAACATCATTTACATGTGAATATAACTAACAGCAAGCTGTGGCCAGAGAGGATCTAATATTGACAGAAAACCCTACAGCTTGAGATAGCATGCTAGAAATCGTGTGGTCAGACAACTCGAACCCTTTTATTAAAGATAAGAACAATACAACACTTGGAGAATCTCATTCCTCTATCTGATCATATGCTGTAATATTCCCCACTGGCTCTCTACCATCTTTTTTTCTCGAGCATAGCCTCACGTTTTCCAACGTTTTCCAACCCTCTAGCAATGCCTTGCATCTCTTTACATAACGTTTTTTTATCTCTGGCAGTGCGTGGATTTTCCCTAGGTGAATGAGGAGTTACAAAAACGGTTTCAGGGGTACCACCGGGGAATGAGACACATTTCAGATCTCTGGCAACGCATAGCATCTTTTACAGAACGTTCCATATCTCTAGCAATGCTACATAACGTTTCCAACTCTCTCTGGCAATGTTACACCACGTTTTAGATCTCGGGCAATGTTACGCCGCGTTTCCGGCTCTCTAAGCAATGTTACGCCGCGTTTGACCCTCGGCGGTCGTGGCTTTGCCCTAGAAGTTTTAAAACGGTTTCCCTGCGTTATACACGAATTTAAATACTTTGATGCAAGCTATTGGGTTTTACCCGACTATGAGCACTTTGTTCTTGGTATTTTGCATATTGCCCAATAACCCCAGAAAGTGAAGTAAATGATGACTTTAACCGTTTGCACATCTTGGATAATATTGCCAAAAGCATTCCCAAATAAAACACAAACATACCCATGTCTTTGCAAAACAACTTCATGACACCACTTGGTAGCTTTGCCAGAGATGGAGTACACTCCTTGTCGCCCTTCTGGTATTTGCACAAGGGTGTGATTAAAATACGACATGGACGAATTCTTAAGCTCATTTGTGGTTTTGGAGAAGCACTTCATGAAAGGTTTTAAATATGCAATGGAACATATATGAGAACATGAATGGAGACCTGAAGAATGCCATTTGCTTAACAAGAAAGTCTTAGGAGAGTAAACAATGTCTTCAGAACCAGCAAGAAAATGTTATAAATCACGGAGCCCAACATCCCCATGCTGAAGCCTTTTGCATGTCCTCATGCAGCAAGTTCACCTCTTTAACAACGCGGTAATAGAATGTTAATAGTCCCAAGAGCTGTCCATCTTGATTAGTAGGAACTGCTGAGAAGAACCTCTGCACTCTGAGCATATGCTGTGAATTTATCCAATTTCCATATCAAACCTTTCAAACTTTCTAAGGTGACAAATTTAGCGACTTGTTATCTTCAGTTTGTGGTAAATTTTTGGGTCTTGGTGGTGCTGTCTTGGTAAGCTACATTTGATATCGACATTATGTTAAAGAGGTAAATATACCAGGAATGATGCTCGACATTTAAACTCTTGATGGTGCGTCGGAACGGAAAGAATATGACTTAACCAACGCACAATCCTTCATCATTATCTATCTCAATTGTCATGCAAGCCTTGCTGTACAATTGTCTTTTGAAGTTACGTAAAGTGAAAATTGTATTTTCGGTCTTTACGATGGACACGTAAGCCCGTCTTACGGTGGCAGTGCTTGGTGAAGATGCTTCTTGAAATGCGGCGACATTGGAACCTTTCGGGGAATCTGGAAAATTTGAACAAATATGCGGATTTAGAAAAGAACTTCGTAATATATGACAGTTATCGGGATGACCACTGAACTGGCTTTGATTACGGCGAAAGAATCTTTGATACATGATGCGGTAAAGTTCGAATCTTGGTACTAGTAGCTTGTACCTGCGGTAGGAGTGCGATAATAAAGAAGGTAGTAGTGATAGCAAAATGGATGCATTTCTTGTAATAGTGCTACAATGATATCAAGAAGAGTGCCAAAACATATGAGTGAGGTTTTGCAACAATCCATAAGAAGAGGGCTCGCAGGCATAAAGGCATAGCAACTTAATCATGAAAGAAGCCAATAATTTGCAATAAAATGTATCAAATCAAAGGCCAACATTCAATCTCACTGTCTGCAATGATAGGTACGCAAATGAATATCAAAAGTGTCAAGTTGGAGAGTCTTCATAGGGCCAACAGCCCCTCTGGCCCAATTGAGTGCATGACATCAAAACCAATAACTTGATGGAAGGGCATCACGGCGTTCTTGACGACTGAAGCAATCATTGTCGAAATGAAGCTGCTGAAAGGGCATCGGTGGGGTTACAACTTTGGACGGTTAATATACGCTGAAGACGAGCATTGAATCATGGAAGATCCTCATCATTATGTCCACGATCAAAGAATCTTTGCATTTCTAATACAATTAGAGAGTCATGAACCTTCTAAAAATTGTATTTAATCATTAAAATAAAAGGAAATTAGAGATGACCATACGTTACTAGAATTTTTGGGTATTTAGTTGTATGAGTAAAAATATAAATGTTTATGAGGGTAGAGAGAGCAAAATAAGAGTCGCAGTGTGAGAATTTGTTTGAACTAATATCTCCACATGTCATTTAGTTGATAGCAACTCTGATGGCATTTGGGTTGATGCACTTGTAAAATTTCAGCTGCCCTTTTGCCTCCGTTTGATTGTAAATAGCTATGGCCTTCGTCGAGTTTCAAATTTGTCTTCATCCAATAGCCATCAAGTCCGATTGCGAGCATCTTCAATTCATTTTTCAAGATTACAAAAGTGATCTTCCACTACGAGAAGCGGTACCCTATTACTCCTTTCATATAATTTTTTACATTGGTGATATAGTTACATTATGCAATATTGGTGCTTATATGGTTGGAAGTCGATTATGCGATTAGTAAAGCGTACCAAAGAGCGTGCAAAGGGAAAATTAATTCGGACAATTTATGCGGCTTTAATTCTAATATTTTTTCCCTCGCCGGATTACGGTAGCCATCCGCCAATCTTATACACCTTTACAAGACAAAGATATGGCGATTCTTTTGCCGACCAATCAAAGCGTTTCCCGAAAAATTGGCAATAGTTGGCTTGCATCGGGTGAACCTTTGCAGGATTTAAAATATCTAACGTAACAAGCGGACAGTTTTCTCTCACTTGACATTTATTGAAAGCGGAACAAACGGATCATACGCATCGCTTGAAGCGACAATAAATTCTGGGTTGCGCACCTCTGAAAACACGAAGCGTTTAGCATCAACAAAGGGTTACCTGGGAGGGCAATTATTTATTCCCCGTATATTCAACCAGGGTACGCCGCGCTACCATCATCTTGGCGGATCTTCGCGGGTCATTCGCTTTATTTTAGATCCACTGTTGCCAATGAATGGTGCCGAAAGAGCAATGTAGTAAAGGCGAAGGTTAAAAGCACACTTCGCAATTGTAACCAGGACTTCCCTTCAATCGCTAAGCTATTTCCCTTGGGGCGGGTTGTAAGTGTTTTATTGCACAATGACATAGCAACCAACTGAAAAATGAGTCCTTACAGCATCAGGTAGGGTACATAACTCCTTAACAAGTTCATTGTTTTTAAAAAAGTTGACTCTTTATAGATTTGAGCAAATTCAATATCAAAAGTATTTGCTCACTTCCCTTCAGGCCTCTAACATAATGATTTACCCGGGATTACAGCGTCGCCAATCTTTGGCACTCTGGAATAATATCAAAATCACCAATAGCATTTGGTGGATGGTAACCCAGTACACCCGACATAAATGATTTCACCTCACCTCTTCATTAAGCGATGCTTCATCAAAATGCTTCAAAATGTCGGACTTACATTTTGGTCAATAATTTCAAATCACCAAAAGCCACTTCACGGTAATCCACTATATTAGCAACGCCCGCGTACTATAGCAGCGCGTAAATACGGTGGAGCTCGTCATGAATATGATATAGAGGATTTTAATACTATTTCCTAACGGGTATAAATCTTTGCGTTTGCTCATTAGATAAACCACCTTACCGAGGGAGTTACTTCCATGACATCTTTGAACCATCTAATTCAACCGGTTACATGGCTTCGCACAAAATGCTTCGCATTAACTGTGAATCTATTCCGGTATGAAGCGCCAACAAGATGAAAAAACGACTTCGTGGGCCCGATGCCGGGGAGAATGTATGTCATTTGCTCCGGTAACGATATGAGGGCAAATGTTTCGCACCTTTGGGGCTTTGAGAATTAGATATATCTCCCTCAATATAGCCACCAGGTCTTTTAACTGGGAGAACATATCGATTATTAAAAGTGGCACCGACTCAACGGCGCATTAAAGCCAGATCAAAACACTTTGGCACGAAGCACGCAACATCTTTGGAAATTGAAGTCTTTTCTCGTCACTCCCATTTCCTTTATTTCCCCTACGGCGTATCCCCAAAATCTTGGATATTTTGGAATAAAATTACCGATTCTTTGGAAAAGAGATGCAATAGCGCCATTCCGTTTTTTTTACCCTAATGGCTGCGGAGAACTAAAACACCTTTGCGAGGTACCTTCTATTAGATGCTCTTGTGGCGAACGATCTACGTAGTACGCCTGACTACATTGTTGCCTTACATTGCTACAAAATCTTGTGAGTCGGGCCATATGCATTTGACTCAAGGGGAGCGAAATCAAATAGTAGCATAACTGCGTTATCTTGGATTTTAGCTAGCTTTCTCTAGAAATTAAGGCTCGAGGCTTGCCAATTGGGTTCAAATATGTTAAATAAAGAGTGTATCCAAGGTTGAATAATACTGTAAATCCAATCAAAATTCCAAGACCTATCTAGTAAAAGTAGCCTTCATGGAAAAAGCCCACGATTCTCCAACACCTGTATTCCAAGGTTGGTGGTGTTTTGAGCATTCAACTTTCTCCAACGTGGAGCAAGGAATTCATTAATTGTAATTGCAGTTTCCCATGAAACAAAGGTGATATCCAACATCCCCATTGCCACCATTTTTGATTGAAGTATGGCCTGAAACATCATCTTCGCATCAGTTCGCGCCAGTAATAACATTTTACAGTACGGTGGCGGTTTTAAATGGTGCCTCCATAGCCTTGTCAAATTGTTCATTGCGTATATAACCCTACGCGGGATTTCCACGAAGAGCCTAACGGAAGTGGCTGCACGTTTGACCAGTATTAGTGACCAAAAGACAGTGGTCTTGCTTTCCAAAATCCCTGGTTTACAAAGACACCATTTGTGGACTGCGGTTCATCCAGCACCTATTTGGGGTAGGCGGGAAAAATTCGATGTTGATCAAATTGCCGGTGGTGACACAAACCGCCAAACACTTCGTACATTCACTAATAACGTTTCACCGCCTAATGGGTATGTGGGTCTTTCCATATTTCTTGGTTTCTATCATTTTTCTCCTGTCATGGCTCATCAGAATGTTCCTCGTTGGCATCTTATTCACCATTTGATCCCAATTTGTCCTTGATTCGCTGGTTCGTATCTTTTTCTCCGGTGACCCACCTCAGCTATGCATGCTGTTAACGGAACTGGATGCTGATACCTCTTGGTTTTCATCCCTTAGCGAGTGATAGTTTTTGAGATGGCTAACCTTTGGCTTTGGCCAAGGCATTTTGCTGATCTTAAACACCTTGTCTTGAAGTTTTTCAACCTTTCCATATACTTCATCAGATGTGAAGATTGGAACCATATATCTTGGCACTCTGTGGGGACAAGAACATCATTAACCATTGGTTGAGCATTATAATTTGGCTCATGCGGTCCCTCTTCTCCTGTTGGTACGGGGCGGTTTAGAATGGAAAAGGATGAGACTTATGAGATATAAAGGACAAGTCACGCGGTATGTAGCAAACAAAGGGAAAGGAAAAATGGATATGACTGGATGACGATGCTTTGAAAGGTGGAAGGATATGGGTTTAACAAGTAGTATAAGTATAAATCATAATACAATTTCCTTAAATTTAATGACATAAATAAATAAATTCAAAGAAAGATCCATACCTTAGATGCGTACACCTTTCAAGACGGATTGAGCTCGGTATATGTTAATGGGAGTTATTTTGTAAGTATTGTGAAAGCGAATGGGGAGATATATGAGGAACTAACACTGTTCTTGTCTTGCTTCAAAGCTCATGTTGTTATGATTCTGATGGGCTGTCCTCTATGCTAGATGTTTATAGAAAATAGAAGAACAGACTGTTCTTCAGAACTGCAAACTAATGAAACTGTCCCTGAGTACCAAAACTTCAAATTCTTCATCCAAATACTTCATTTTTGTGTAGGGCTACCTATGTGAATAAATGTTTCCGATGTCCTTTTTATTTGTAGAAAACATAAACTATTCAAAGGTGCTATCTTTTATTCACTACCCTACCTACCTACCTAAAGAAAGAGACATTTCTTTAAGTATAAGCAAATAACCAATGAAGCCACCAACGTAGCAGAATCAACAACAAATTCATACCCTTGGATAAAGATATATGTGCATAGTTACACAGGCATGAAGAGTAGGTAACACAGGTTGAGTGATTTCCAAAAACTGATGAAGGAGAAGAGCATCTGAAAGCTGTGAAGCATATTGAAACCATTGTTCAATGTAATCATGCATGCCATGTTCTTTTGTTGTTGGAAGTTCTAACTGCTCAGTCTTCTCTGCGGGTTGGCATAGATGTTCACACGGAACCACTTTGAATCAGCGAACACCTCCTCATCTCTTGGCTGGAGATCTCTTACAGGTTCACCAAGATGCTACTTTGAGCTCTGGAACAATCTCTTCTTCACGTTCCTTCAAACTTGGATCCATTAGTCAATTTTTGTGATTTTTTTCTTTTTGTTGTAGAGTTTGCTAAAAAACTTGCAAGTCACACCAAATAACCAAATCTGAAAACTAATTTGCAAACTAACACTTGCTTGAAACGAAATCTACACACTTTGAATCAAATCTAATCTTTTTGAAATCAGACTCTGCTTCTTTATTGGTCAAAATGAAAACCTCTTTGTTCTTAATCCTTTCTTCTTTGAAATGAAAACCATACAGCACTAAATGCACTCGATACTTGTTGAAATGAAAGCAAACACCTTGCACATACTACTGAAAATGAAAGCACTCTTTACTTCTACTTGGAGAAATCAAATCTACTTGGCAAAACTTAGACCTCTCAATCCTTTTTCAGGTACCTCCCATTGGCATGTAAAAATGTCGAGCTGCGGATATACCATGTAAATCAACATTTAATTGTCAACTCAGGAAGGTAAACTTAGAACAAAACCACCGGAAATCGCGGTAGAGGGTGTTTAAAGGATGCCAAGATACTCTCTGAACTACTAAAAGAAACTCGGAAAGCTACGTACTCACCACTGCACTCACGCACTACTACGTACTACGGGACTAAGCGAAGATGCTTGTTATGCATACTAGCCATGTAAAGGGAGTAAAGGCAGCTTATTCATAGGATTCACTGCCTCCTCCACCTTCGGTAACCATCCCTGAAACTTTCTATTTACTGATAAAAGAAACTTCTCATCATAGGATATCGGGGCGTGGAAAACTAAAGATGAAGTAATGGCTGAAGAAAAGGGTAATGTCTAAGCTGGAGATCTTGATATGCTAAACCTGTGTGCAATCAAATGGAATGCTACTTCTATCAAACCACTGAGCAAACTGCTGAAAGATGAAATCACACATGAAATCTACTATAAACACAATGTATCACGAGCTTCCCTGTTTCAGTGAAGGAACCCTTCTCTGTCCACAGACTGGCTCCCTCAATGCATATTGAATATAACTACCAGCAAACTGGCAATAAAGGAAATCATGTTAATGAAAACCCTACACCCGAATGGCAATAACAGCAATCGTGTGAATGGAACAACTCGAACTATTTTATTAAAAGATAAGAACAATAAAACACTTGGAGACCTCCATTCCTATATCTGATCTATGCTATGTCTACTCCCCCCACGCATGGCTCTACATCTTTTCTTTTTTCGGAGGGCATAGCCTCACGTTTTTCCAAACCTCTGGCAATGCATGGCATCCCTTTACATAGCGTTCCCACTCTCTGGCAATGCGTGGCTTTGCCCTAGGTGAATGAGTTACAAAAACGGTTTCAGGTACCGCGAGAGGAATGAGACAAGTTTTCAGATCTGACAGCGCGCTGGCATCTTTTACGAGCGTTCCGGATCTACGGCATATTTTTATCGTTTGCAAATCTCTCGGCAATGTTACCTACGTTTTGATCTGGCAATGTTACATAGCGTTTCAGATCTCTAAGTATTACATAGCGTTTCTGACCTGCGGAGTGGTGGCTTCGCCTGAGTTATAAAGCGGTTTCCCTAAAGCATGCGAATTTGAAATACTTTGATGCCGGCCTATTGGGTTTTGCCAGCTATGAGCACTCTGTTCTTGGTATTTTGCATATTGCCCAATAACCCCAGAAACTGAAGTAATTGATGACTTTAACCATTTGCACATGCTTGATATGTATTGTCGAAGCATTCCCAAATAAAACACAAACATACCCATGTCTTTTGCAAAACAACTTCAACCTTAGCACCACTTGGTAACTTTGCCTAGAGATAAATTACTCATTGTCTGCCCTTTATCGTATTTGCACCAAGAGGTGACGGTGCATCCACATTATAGTTGAATTCTTAGCTCATTTGTGGTTTGGAAGCACTTCATGGTTTCTGTAGACAACGGAACATATATGTGTAAAAGAACATGAATAGCACTTTCTGTATGCAATGGAACATATATGTGTAACAGAACATGAATAGGACAGAAAGAATGCCATTTGCTTAACAAAAGTCTTCAGGAGAGTAAACAATGTCTTCAAGAACCAGCAAGAAAATGTTATAAATCTGGAGCCCAACAGTCGGTGCTGGCATTTACCATTAATGGCAATGTGTTTAATGGCCTGCACAATCATAATTTGCACAGATAGTAATTGCTGATGGTAGTACCGAGCGGCATGAATCTTGAGACTTAACTGTTCTTTTTTTAGCAGCTGTACATGAGTTGAATTGAATATTTTAATGTCGGGCTGGGTTTTTATTTTTATCTGGAGAACTTTAACAACTTTACATGCAGGTCAGGCAATGCTTTTGGTAAACAGTTTGAGTTTGCGGTGGCCCTTGTAATGTTTTTGTGGCACTACTGTTTTGACATAAAAATTAGAGCATGTGGATCAATGTGTGAAATCTTCTTTGTTTCAAAATAAAGAGTATCCCTTCACCTGGCAGGTGCAGGACTGAATCATATATACATGATTCATGAGTCATGAGGAGTGCAACTAGTGAACTTGTTAAACATTAGAATGCTGTTTGGCACTAGTTACCAGGCCAAACACATTTGCATTCTTATAAAACTAATACGGGTCTATTTCTGTTATCAATACACAGGCTAATATCTCAGATGAGTACTAATTGGACAAACGAAAAATTGAGCTTTCATTATGTTTTCCTAGAAAATATTGCAATCTTTCTTGGGAGTTTAGTGCTACAGTTGCATTTATTACCTCTCCTTACTGTGTAGCAGAAGGTTCTGTTCGTTCTATTGGTTGTTTAATCTCCTATGTGTGTGGCAGTCTGCATGAAATCCAGACCTCATTACTGTGTAGCAGAAGGTTCTGTTCGTTCTGTTGGTAGTCTCAGCTCCTCCATGAGTGTCAGTCTGCATGAAAGCCGGACCCATTCTAGTTTCAAATCATAGTGTGTTAAAAAGGCATTCTTGCATTTATTGCTTACACGAGAAAATCCTGTCAGCTTTCGGGGTTACTCCAAAAGTGTTTACGCCATGTTGGGCAGTGCTTCATGAGATTTGTGGTACATGGTGTATGATTAACCTTTGGATAGTTCATGATGGATTTGCACATTGGAGATGGCTTACTTAGTGATTGCTTGACCTCAGTTGGGTGCTTCCATGACATTCTTCCTCGAAGTGTTGGATATCTTCAAACAACTTGGTGACATTCTACATGCTAGTCACATGGAGGAGGTTGCTTGTTTAGAGAATGCCTTGCATTGGAGGAGGAGCATTTGGCATTTAGGAAGAGGGCATTGAGCTTTAAACAACATGGGGTAGCTTGAATGTTTGTATGGAGGCATGGAGTTGACTTGGGGATGCCTGGGTTGTGACAGTGTTCATGCAAGGGGAGTGGACCTAGTAGAGCACATGGATCGGAGGAGGAGTGTTGGACACATCTCATGGAGCACCCTTGCTTGTGTACAACATCACCTTGGAGCTTGAAATGTGTACCCTTGGAGTGTAGTGCTCTACATGTGTAAGCGTACTTATTTCTTTATAGGTTGCTTGTAAGGGATTAGGTCCACATATACATTGTTGGCCTCCCTTACCTCTCATATATATAGAGGAAGGAGAGAGTCCTTTCATCATCATCTTTGCACTTTTTTCTTTGTACTTGCCTTCTTGAAGTATGGCACTAGGGTTAATGAGGAAACTCTAGGAGTTATTATGAAGAAGAGGGAGGATGTTTTTGTTGGAAGATTCTTGTGAGATACTAGGGTTTACCCTCGTGAAGAAGACATTGGATATGATGATCTAATCACTATTCTCATTCTTATCACTCTTGTGTTGGAGATGTGATTAAGAGGAGTGCGCTGGTCTTTCTCTCTCCATGGATCTTCATTTAATACTTTCTTTCTCTCTTGTCTTAGAGGCGGTAGGGTTTCTTGGAGCTTTTGGAGCATTTTGAGTACTATGGTTAGGGTTTTATCGCTTGGAGACATTAGAGCTAAAAGGTTTTGTGATTAAACCATAGGTTGTATTTGTTGAAGTGGAAAAGAAGAGGAGACTTCTTGGAGAAGATGATTGTTACTGTTGATGCTAGCTTGTGGAGGATGTTTGGTGGAGCTTGGGTTTTTGTTTCCCTAGTTAGTGTTTTGGAGAGCCAAAGGATTGTACTAACCTTGAGATGAGGCTATGGTATGTACATGAACTTCATTTTTATACATATATATGAATTTTTCACTGGTCCAAAATTATCTCTATTGCATATTTGAATTTCAGCCATCTATTTCATCATGGTTTGGTAATTTACAACATTCGAATGTCTTTCTGATTTGACATAAATTAAAGTTGAAAATTTTAAGTGATTTAACATTAATATTGAAGAAGATAGGGGAGATTTGCTGCTGTATTTACAGGTGTCATAAAGTGAATTTCAGATCTGTTTTATGCATGATAAGATTGCCCTAGAGGGCCGAAACTTGTTGGCACACTTTGGTATCTTTTCTTTTGTTTGTTGATTGGGGTAGTTAAGAGATGAAATATCGTTCACTGTAGCAGCTGTTTTATTTATATTTCATGACAGCCCTAAGGCTGAAAATTCACAGGGTTAAGATCCGGGAGACCTCTAGAAAAGAGGTGCAATTTAGTTGCATTAATTGTCCTTGGTGCACAAAATTTCTACGAATCCCAGACATTAAAAGCTTTTCCTCCTAATTTATATCTATCTTCCTTGGATATGTTCTTTTTATTTATGGTCATTGACCACTACAATTTCATACTCTTTGGCTGGTATCTTGGAGTGCTTCTCATGATTTAAGTAGGGGAAGTTTTTGAAGAGGATGCTATTTCTAGCTTCCCTCATTCTTCATGGTATTTCTTTTGAAACCTATTCTCCACATTCATTTGCTAAGTGGGGCGCAGATTATAGTATATACATTCATTATCTCTTTTCCTTGGTTATAAATTTGTAAAAATTGTCAATTTTGGATTTGCAATCCTCTCAACTAATGAATTAATGAAGTAATTGTGCCAGGCATTGAGGAAATGATCAATCTGCATTATTTTTTTTAGTTGAAAGCAATGTTTTTTGGGTCAACAAATGTGCCCCACATGTCCAGCAAAACCATTAATCCGAAACAAGGTTTCCAGTGGCATCCATTGATGTTGATGATCCCAGAATGGTAATATATATTGCTGCAAAATTGAAGTTAGCTCTGAAGATTCAATCTGCTGTACCACTTTCCCACGCCTTATAGGAAATGTTGTGGAAGGTTATCTTTGGAGCGTAGTCTTGATTTATTCCAAGGGTTTCATTCTCAAACCATGGGTTCAGTGTCATGATTTTATTATGGGTTGTAGTGTTCCAGTGTTTCTACAAGTACAAGAGTCATGGTTGCTGATGTGTGGTGCAGCCATTCATTTTTAGAAAACAAATAAAGTTTTTCAGATATCCATTATTTCCAGTGGCACAAGATCATGATGGGCAGTGTTAGTCTTGTAATATTTAATATTCAATTTCTTAAGAGATAAGTAGTAAGTTCCTCCACAGTTCTCTTTTTGTCCAAGTAAATTTCTATTTTTAAAGCCCAATAAGTATGGTAGGAGAATGCTCTCGCAACTACAATTTTGAGAACTAAACTAGTCAACAAGTTCTAGGTGTGTAATAATCATCGACATGCGATAAATGAGCAGATTATTAGTTGATTTGAATGTTCATTTTGGTTGGCCTGCAGTTTTAATCTCTTCCTAAAGTTAAATACATGTACATATATGGGAATGAATGGGCAGATTTGTCATAGTTTCATGAAGGTGAAAGGAATGTAAATACTAAGAAGTGTGTTTTAGATTTGATTGCATGGTGTAATAATAGTAGTGTTTGTGCATGCGTTGTGTTTAAAAGAGCATGTTATGTTGTTTGTTTGTATGAATGTAAGGGAATGACTGAATAAAGGCAGAGCGGATGTAAATTCTATGAAGTAGGTGTGAAATCTATCGTGTTGCTTTCTCTTATGAAAGCATACTTGATTCACTGGGTCATTTTTTGTGGTTTTAGATAGCTCCCCCAGGTTCTCCAATCCAAGGAGGTATATATGAATATGATACAACGACAATATAAAATTTACTCGTTTAGCATTAAGTGAAGATACACTTGATCCTCAAGCATTGAATCTTCTCATGGAACCATACATGATCCACCGTGTCATTTTTCCTGGTTTTAGATAACTCCTCTAGTGATTTTCTCCATACACTAAGCACATATTGAAGCCTCATATCGATGTTTTGTTATGTCCTATGAACAAGAGCTTTCTATATTTGAATTGAAAAAACATTAGGAATAATGGCATTTTTTTGGGAAGTGAAGTACATAATCGCTTTCAGGAAGTGAATATGCTCTTTGTTTGCTATGCACAAGTATTGTTGGATGACAACTTTTCTATAGTGTTCAAAGGCACATGCATGCATTCAGAAGTTAAGGGTTGAAAATGTTTGAGTATTAACACTTAAATACAAATTTTGCGTTGTAAAAATCAGTAATAAAAAGTGTAATTATGTTAGGGATGATTAATAAAAGGTCATTATGTGTCATTAATGGGACTTAGGTGATATCGGTAGGCCAATTAAATTAACCAAATAAAGGGAATCATTCTTATTGCATCAACTACTTTAAAAAAAAATCGAAACAAGTGGAGCTTTGGTCAAACTTGAGTGAGTTAAATGCCTTTGCATAGTGATGTAATTCATTTGCGACTTGTCCATCAATTCAATGTGGGTGTTCATACTATAGTTCATAGATGTGATAATCATGGGAGATATTGCAAAATAGTTCACCCCTTTTTGGATAAATTGACCCTAGTTCAAAAGAGTACATGTTTTTGCCACGCCTTCTGTTTTAGAGTTTAGACGGTGAAGGACATGATATAAAAGGTTATTTGTTCAAAATGGCCACTTATTCTTTGTGTTCTATCTATCAGCCTGGACAAGCTAGAAGATCTTGCTTTTGAGAGCTTTCTCATTTGTCAACTAATTAACATGGAATCTCCAATGACCACAAGCTTTTTACCTATCTTGCACACAACAACATGAGACCTTGAAACGAGGCTAGCTTCAACTTGATTGTTGGATGTCTCAGCGAATCCCCAAGCGTAAGTTAATTCTTGTTGTCCCCTATATTGCTTTGTTGGTTTAGTAAGTGCTTACTAATTCCTTGCTTTGTCTATCCTCTAGGAACCCTAGCAAGGGTATTGATTTGAATTACTAAGTTGTAAATATATGAGATCCTTTTAATATATATAAGGAGATTTGTTGTAAATAAATGAGAGGAAGCTTGGCCCATGGTTTTGGAGTCGGGGATGTTTTTGCATGTTTTGTTTATTTTAAACCTTGGTGTGTGAATGGGTTAGGGACAAAGGTCACTATCCAAGACAAGTGGGGAGTTTAACTTTGGAGCTTCTCAAAATTATTTTTCTCTATGGAAAATTTCCTAAGGGAAATTTTCTAGGCACTTCATCACATTTCATTAATGCCAGTTAGGGTAAATGTTGTTAGTGGACATGTACAATTGATCTCGAGGGACCCAGGTGGATTTAACCTCGTGACCTCCTTAACCATTACAACTTTGACTTGTCTAGTCAAACTACTTGAGCTAACCACTGGGGCTAATGTTTTCCAAGGAAAGCCTTGTTGGAAACCCAAGGGATTCTTCCCCAAATTTGTGGATGAAATCCCTAGTAAAGTCGTCAACGTAGGCTAGTGCACCTAATCTAGGTGGATTCAAATTGGGCACCTATTGGCATAGAACGAGACAAATGCCCAACAACATTAGTGACAACTGGTTGAACTAACTCATTGGGATGAAACTCAAAACTGTAGATAAGGAGTCCTTATATGCAATCAAGGGAACTGCATGTGAGCTTTGAACTTAAGAAAGCTTTGATTAATTGTTCTTCTCTTATTCTTGGATTATTCTTAAGCACTTTGTTAAGAATTGGTTGCATGGATTATTTGTGTGCTTGTCAGTTTTGTATTCTTGTTTTTGGTTGTTAATGTTCATGTCCATATCTATAGTCTTGTATTTTTGTTTTTGGTTGTTAAGTTAATTTATGTTATATAGCCTTTGAACACAACCACAACCGTATTCCATGAAACCAACTCCTGTCAAAGAGATTGAGAATAATCCAACAAGAGGAGAACAATTTGCCAAAGCTTTCTTAAGTTTAGAGCTCACAAGTGGTTCCCTCATTACATATAAGGACTCCTATTTATAGGTTTTGAGAAGCTTGATGTTAATCACCGCCCCGTTTTCTTGCCTAGTGACACCTAGTCCTATCCCATTCATTGCACTTCTTAACCATAGGCCAAGCCTCTGTTTTATTTTAAGGTCTTATATATTTTAGGTGGATCCGAAAGATTTATAAGTAAATCTACTTTATGAAGAAAAAATAATATGAAGCAAAAAAGACAATTGTTAGTACCTAAACCTAAATGCCCAAATGCTCCTCTATCCCTAAGCATAGCTTAACATGCCAATCCATAAGCATTTTCCAACCTAATCCTCTCTATATGGTTTACATTTTTTTTAATGTTTTGTTCACCATTGGTTTGGTTTTCTTTGCTTTGAATTAATTTTGTTGTTTTTTATAAGACTTGTTTAAAGTGGTTACATAGATTTTATATAGTCACATCATGGATGGATTTTTTTCATTACCTCATTTGCAGAATTTCCCTTAATTTGTGAGGTTAGATACGATTTGCTGTAGAAAGAGTGTAGTTTATGTAGTGCAAAAATAACATCATTGCTAAAAATGCACTACAAAAAACTGGATATTCTGACAACACATTTCAAACTAATTATTCAGGCGGGTTGCTAAAATTTGGCACTTTCTATAATCATTCTAAACTTACCAAGATGCACTTGCAATTGTTCTTGCAGAGGACGTGTGAGAAAATTAATAATGATGTTGAATGCTTACCAAAAATAATTAAAAACATAGAAAAACAAGAAAGTGAAAGTTGTTTGTGCCCATTGCTGATCCTTTCAATATAATGGTTGAGAATCAACATAAATGCATTAACAACGAGTTCAAATACATAAAGCACACCATAATTTGAAGATTATTTCAAGTTCTAGAAGGCTCATTATTGTTTTTATTTAACAGAGGTAATGTTGAAGGCACTTAAAGAAGCAACACGATCATATAGTGTGTATAATGTATCTTCATCACAAATCGATCAAAAATTTTATTAATTGTGATTTTCTTTTAGACATTTGTTCTAGATTTCTAAACAGAAGATTATTAATCAAAGATTATCTCCAGATTCATAGGAGCAATCAGATCAATGAATGCCTCATTTTTGGATGAAAATAGACAGCCAACAGATTAAGGTCGACAATACATGCAGTTGAAATCTTTTTCCATTATTTTGGTCAACATTTGGTAAAAAATGCAGAATTTCCTGTAGGTGATTGTTTTTGTGGTAATCTTCTGACGTGTTTTCTGAGCAAATGGGATCGAATCTCACAAAAATAAAACATGGGTTTTCTCAAGGATGCGCCCAATTAAGTGACAGATTTTTCCTGAAATATGGAACCATATAAGAGCTACATGTGGATCTTTGAGGCAATTTTTTCTAGATTTCGTCAAATTCATAACTAATTCCAAATTTGAAGGCATTCGACCCCAACAGTTCTTGATCCTTTGGAATAGATGATATATTTTCATTATTATTGAGTTTAATGATAATTTTTTTGCAATAGCTCATAGGATGTATTTCTCTATAAAAATTATCATTTTTGAATTAAGAAGGATCTTCCTCTTAGAAGGAAGCAAGGGTTCGGTTTTTGGATTAAAAAATAAGAGAAAAGTCTGAAAGTGGGGCTTAAAGCCTACAAAAATTTGTACTTGAAAAGGAATCAAACGCCTTGATGGTCATATTGTCAATCTATGTACTTCATTTTTCTTGTCTTGTTTGAATGCAATGGAAATTTTTGCAAAGCATTGATTTCTTCTTGATTCATTTTTCATTTCAACAAATGATTCACTGTTAATTTTCCTGTTTTTGGAAAGTTGCATCCAAATATTTGTTTCAGGTTTAAGATATGATTTTGAACTTGAAAATCTTCCTTTCATAAATGAGCTGATTGTTGACTTGTGTTCTATGTTTCCTTTTCTTTTTCTCATACATCCAATTGTTTATTTATCTGTTACATCAATGTGAATGGCCTTGACTAAATGAAGTGTTGCTGATTATTTAAATTTGATTGAAAGATTGTGATAAGACCCATAAACTTCCAATCTATCCAAGTTACATGATCCATAATTCCAACCAAACAACCATTGCAATAACTGAGGTGCCCTAGCTTTTTCCTATTGTAGTTTAGTGCAAACTTCAGGGATAACATCTTTTGGCGCTGTTGCTTGCTGGGGAACAGAGACACGTAGCCATTTTTCCCTGGGAGAACAACAATGATCATCTCTAGTTCTTGATGGTGAACAATGATTAGACAATGGAATTTTATTGCCAGATCATTCACCCAACGACTCCATGACTGAAGAATCGAGTGGTGACTCCGTTGGGGAAGATGTTAGATACTCAAATGGCTGCTATTTTGGCTCAAGGGTTTGCGCCTTTTGATTTCTCAGCTATTCCTGGTTTTCCTAATGTTGTACCTATCATGGATGAGTGGGGAGATTGTCTTACTAAAGTCATAGAAGATAACGATGCCAATCATGTAGATCATTTGCTTGAATTCCATGAAGTTATGCATCAACTGAGTATACATCATGAGGATGTGTTAATGGAGATGTTCATGTACTCATTAGAGGGAGATGCCTGTGAATGGTACAGATCCTTGCCTCCTAGTATCTCTTCTTTGGAAGAATTTGATACAACATTCCATGAGAATTATAAAAGGTATTTTTCAATTGAATCTCTTTTTGAAAATTGTTGTGAGGAATTTGAAGCATACATTCAACATGAAGAAAGTTTTACTTCTGATTGTGAGGATGAAAGAAATGTTATTAGTGAAGGAATGGAGAAGGAATCACATGAATCCTTTTCCAATTATTCTATCCAGAAGGAAGATTTTTAGGATGTTTGTTTGATGATAAATATGTTGCTGATAATGATATGCAAGAGTCAGAAGGACAAATTCCAAGATCTTCATGTTCATAAATCTACAATGATCCACTAGGTTATGATGGCGAGTTACAAAAATCAACAATATCTTCTTTACTAGAAAATATTCATTTCCAACAGCCTCATGAAAATAGTAAGCTAATATATGACAATTATGACTCAATGTTTGAGAAAAATGAATTTACTAATGAAAAATTTCTTCAAGTTAGAAATGTTGGAGATACATGTGATGCCTCTTATAGTTTTAATGTTGAAGATGATTTGTCTTATCAACATGATGAAAATTCTGCTGTCATGAATCATAATGAAATACATGTTATTCAAGGATCATGTCAAGAAATTGTTTTTGACTTTGATCATCATTCATTGCAAGATACATGGATGTTTGACTCACCAATTTATGATGAATATAATGATCTTCATGTCAAAGAAGACAAATTTCATAGACAACTGGAAGTATTTTCCTTTTCTGAAAACTTCGATCAACAACTTCATGAGAATAGTGAACTCATGTTTCATGAAAAATCTAATCCAGTTTATGACAGTTATGGTTCAGAAGAAGAGAAGACTTTTACATTAGCATGTGTTGACTTTTGCAACAAAGAACCCATGAATGTTAAATATGAAAAGCTCAGTGCAGAGGTAATTCTTTTTCCTGATCCCATTAGTACAACTTTAATGAATAATAAGCAAGGATTAGTAGACAAAGATAGCATATCATTTTCTTGCTTCTTTGAGGCACACACAATAGAACCTTGTCTTATTAATGAGAAAGATCAAGGAGATACACAGATCAAATATGCAGACTTGATTGATCACATTATGGATGCTTTAGAAAGCATTTCCCTTGAATATAAAGATCCTTTTGCAGAGTTCTTGGAATCAATAAGTAAAATTAGTTTTTCAACATATCTTGAATATGGATTTAAGTTTCATTATAGGTTATTTTTATTCATAAGTTTTTTCTTGCTGATGAAAGATCAAAGAGTGGTTCAGTGAGTTGATCAAATGCTTACTTGGATGCTTTGGAAATTTTCATATACATGATCAAGTTGGATTCAATTGATTATAGTAGGAGGTGTGGAGAATAAGCTTTGCTTCTGAGCATTTAGTTTTCAGATTGGTTCAGTTTGCAGTTTATTTTCAACATATTTGATTTTCAACTTCATTTGAATTGCAGTATATTAGAAATAATAAGACTCCATGGCCTAATGGAAGGCATTTTGACGAAGTGTGATTGGATTTCATACTATGTGTGATTTCAACATTTGGCAGGTGGTTTGATAGTGTTTGAGTATGATTTACTTCAACAGTAATGAACATAACAGGTGCATTACAAACAGTGAAACACAAGGCACAAAGGCCCGTAGTTCTTGATGTCTCACAAGGAGAACATCATCCCCAGGTGGAGCCAATGTTAGTACCTAAACCTATATTCCCAATTTCTCCTCTATCCCTAAGCCTATCCAACCAATCCATAAGCATTTTCCAACCTAATCCTCTCTATATGGTTTATATTTTTTCATGTTTTGCTCACCATTGGTTTGTTTTTTTTGCTTTGATTTTTTTTTTTTATAAGACATGTTTAAAGTGGCTACATAGATTTTATATAGTCACATCATGGATGGATTTCTTTCATTACCTAATCTGCAGGATTTCCCTTAATTTGTGAGGTTAAATACTATTCGCTGCAAAAAGAGTGTAGTTTCTGTAGTGCAAAAATAACATCATTGCTAAAAATGCGCTACAAAAACTTGGATATTCCGAGAATGCATTTCAAACTAATTATTTAGGCGCGCTGTTAAAATTTGGCACTTTCTGTAATCATTCTAAACTTACCAAGATGCACTTGCAATTGATGTTGCAGAGGATGTGTGAGAAAATTAACAATGATGTTGAATACTTACCATAAATAATTAAAAACATAGAAAACAAGAAAGTAAACGCTGTTTGTGCCCATTGCTAATCCGTTCAATATAATGGTTGAGAATCAACATGAATGCATTAGCAATGAGTTCAAATACATAAAACACACCAAGATTTGAAGATTATTTCAAGTTCTAGAAGGTTCATTATTGTTTTTATTTAACATAGGTAATGTTGAAGGTGCTTGAAGAAGCAACACGGTGTGTATAATGTATCTTCATCACAAATTGATCAAAAAAATCATTTTGAAAGAGTTGGAACACAAGTGTCAGAGCATAAATATATAGAGGACTACTCGATGAGAATCATATTCCACCCAACATTCCCAAACAATCATGCAACAACTTTCAAATAATTGTGATTTTCTTTTAGATATTTGTTCTATATTTCTAAATAGAAGATTATTAATCAAATATTATCTCCAAATTCAGAGGAGCAATCAGATCAACGAATGCCTCATTTTTAGATGAAAATAGATAGCCCTTGGGAAAAATGGTATAGTTACTAGTACATCCTATGACTAGCACAAAAAAGGTACATTTCGCTTTTAAGTGTTTAAGATAGGAAGTAAATCATTAAGTACTAGAAATAGGTTTTGATGTCTAAATTTTTAGATGGCCATATCTTTCTCTTTCTCATTTATGCACTGGATCAAGGTTTGAGTGCGGCGAGGGATTTCTAGTGGTGTAGGTATTGTGGTAACAAGTTTCTTCTTCCAAAATTTACAACCCTTGGGAAACTCACTAAATTAGTTTTTTAAGTACAAAGCAATTTAATTAGAATTTTGAAAAGCACTGGTTTTGAACCTTAAACTTCAAAAGGTCGCCATTTTTTCATTTCCTAATTGATTTTAGAATATTTAAAAATGAATGGGCAAATTTTTTTTCTAGGTTCAAGGCCCATAGTCACATGTATCTTCTACAAAAAGTTATGCTTTATGGAAAACAATGTGCCCCTCTTTCAAAGACTTAAAGTTGAGTTTTCATTTAAATGCAAAGGGAAAATGATGAGAGTTTCAGAGCTAGTGCAAGACGGTCTGGGAATACAAGCTATGTTTCTATAGTGATTACTTTAATCTGCCCTCTAATTGGCCAAAAAATCAACCACTTCTTGTTGAAAAGAGTGGCCAAATGTTTAAAAGAAACATACAAATCTGTTTGTACGTACGAACATTAAGATCAATGTTAGTTAATGTATTTTGGTGTTTTGCTAAATAGTTGGCTTGCCTTTTGGAAAGAAATAAGCACCCATCCTTTAAAATGACCAAAGATATAAATGATTGCCTATGTCAAGGAATTATGGTCGTTAGAGATTAAAACGATCATTGTAATTCATCCCATACTGAAGAGACATGGCAAGATAACACTGATATTAAGGTGATTACTAAAATCCGTTGCAGATTGAATAGATAGGGACATATATGTGGAGATGAAATCGATTACTGTAATTCATTGCAGATTGAAGAGATAGGGTATGATACGCTTGTGATTGAATTCAAGTAGATTCCTCAATTAACAAGCATCCTCGACTATGAAGCTTCAAGATGATCTTATTCAAATTTGGAATAATTTCCACATTTGTGAAAAGCAATCATTATATGCGAGATATCATATTGTATTTGGTTGCTGAGCTACTCTTTGGCACTAGGTCCATTCATCATTTAATAATTACAAACATTTGAATATTTTCGCAAAGGCACCATATGCATATATAATTTCTCATTTTCAAATCCATTTACAAATATTGCAACAATGAAGGAAATCATTGGCACATGGTTATTTGTCTTCCCAAAGGTACCAATTTACATGCCTAGAGATCACTATTTTGAAATCTACCCTCCCCTGTGATGGTTTCACGTGTATGTAAATGGGTTTTAGAATACATAAGAGGGGAATTGAACCTGTGGTTTTTCTGCTTGAAAACATGCTTCCAAAGCCCTCTCATACCATAAAAGAGAGGCTCTACATTTCAATAATACCAATTGGTTTTGCTTGTTGGGTGCTATGACCATCAAAGAGAGTTGCTACATGTCATTTGGGGAATTAATTTTTCTTGTTGTGCACTTCACAATTTACATGCCTAGAGATCACTATTTTGAAATCTACCCTCCCTTGTGATGGTTTCACGTGTATGTAAATGGGTTTTATAATACATAAGAGGGGAATTGAACCTGTGGTTTTTTTGCTTGAAAACATGCTTCCAAATCCCTCTCATACCATCAAAGAGAGGCTCTACATTTCAATAATACCAATTGGTTTTGCTTGTTGGGTGCTATGACCATAAAAGAGAGTTGCTACATGTCATTTGGGGAATTAATTCTTCTTGTTGTGCACTTCACATTGTTAGATTTTTAGCTTGGGAGGTACTCCACATGTGTGTCTTGTATGCAGAAGTTACCTTGTACCTACACTACTAGACACTTGACTTTGTAATGGGTTTTTATAAAGTTGTGATAAAGTGGTTTTTTTTTATTAAAGTGACTTTTTTAATAAAGTGTACCTTCTAATATTAAAGTGACTTTATCTCATAAAGTGCACTTATGTTATAAAATGAAAATGTGCTTTAATATTTTAAGTGACTTATTTTGGAGGGAATGAATCATGACCCTTGATCTTGTTAAGGCAAGATTAGATCTTGGCCATTAGATCTAGGGTTGGAGAAGGTGAAGGGTCACTTTCAGATTATAAGAGAATGCATTGGGTAGTGTGCAAGACACATGGAGAATGAGATTGAGAGAGATTTCTGAGTAAGCTTGAGAGAGGAAAGAGGGCAACAAGGAGGACACATTTCCCAAGAAGAAATTCTGTTTTGTGAGTGCTATAACTTTCCGTTGTTAGAGAGGTCGTAGTGTACGGATCCGTACAGTCCGTACAAGAGGTTGGGAGGGCACACAAATCGAGGAAGATTGCTGCACGGATTTTGAGGCAGCCTTTTCAGTGCTTTTTGTTGATGAAGAGGGAAATTTTCTATTGCTGTTAGTTGGCACAGATTTTGAGGTGCTAAAGAGGGGAAATCCTACACCAGTATGAATTTTCTAGGCACAGAAGTCGAGGCCAAATTTTGGGACAATTTTGGGTGCTATAAGGTATTTTTCTCTGGTTGAAAATTGTATTGCTACTGCTGATATGTACTTTCCCGAAGTTGAATAATAAATCTCTCTCTCTCTCATTAGATTTCCCCACATTGAGGTTTTCCCTGACATTGCCTAAATTTCCGAGTTTTTATGAGTTGAATGGTTGTTGTTCATTGTGTTTATTCCGCTTCTAAATTGCTTAGCAATGTGTATATTATCTCTAGGTTTTTAAGTGTATGAAAAAATTATTTACTTGCTGACTTTGTCATTAAATTTCTACATGTATCAGAGTTTGGGCTCTGAGTGACAATGAGCAACATGATTTTTGGTAAAGGGTTGAAGGGGGAAATCTGTTGTTTGTTTTCCTTTGAACAGTGACATGGAATATGGCTGGATGTATTAGATTTGAGGATCGGTTGGATGGCATTTCCAACTATTTGTAGTGGAAGGTCTGGATGTTAGTTGTTCTCAAGGAGAACAAGATTTGGAACTATGACAGTTCTGTTGTTGTGGCTCCCACAACAGACCTTGTTGCTTTGGATTTGCATGAGGTCAAGGAGGCCAAATCTTAGAGGATTATTATGGATGGGGTGAAGGACCACCTTATCCCACCCTTCGCTGAGAAGAAGACAACCCAAGAGATGTGGGATGGACTTAAGAAATTATTTGAGGCGAAGAATGAAACCGGAAGATGGACTTGAAGGATAAGCTGCATGATACCAAGATGGATAAGGGCGTGAGTGTGTCTTCTTATCTTACTCGAGTAGCTCAAGTGAAAGATGAGCTGGATGCAGTTGGGGAGGTCATATTAGATTCATAGTTGGTGAGGATAACCTTGAAAGGCTTCACCCCCAAGGAATGGGAAGTCTTCGTGAAGTGTGTGGTGGGTCGTGAGCATATTCTATATTGGAGCAGACAGTGGGACAATTTCACTCAGGAGGAGATCCGAGAAGGATCTCAGAGCAGTGGAAAAAAAACAGATGGAGCCGATGAGAATGTTGCTGTTGCTGCAAAGAGCAAGAAGAAAGGAAGTTCCAGGAGGGAAATGAGTAAAGTTAGATGTTATTGTTGTAACCAGTTGGGGAACCTTGCTTCTCATTGTCCTGAGAGGAAGAAGAAGAAGAAGGAACATGAGGGGCATGAGATAGTTGCTACAACAACCATGGAGGACTTTGCTGCTAAGTATGACAGAGATTTTTTTTTGGTTACTCTAGTATCCAATGTCGATAGTGGAGGATTTGGGGGTGATATCAGATGGATTGTTGACAGTGGAGCCTCTTGTCACATGATGGGAATCTAGCGAGTATTCCTTATTATCATAGAGACAGGTCCTGACCGATCGGTGGAGAGTGAAGGAGGTATGGTGCGAGATGTACATGGAGTTGGAAAGGTTAGATTCTGACTCGAGTATGGAGGATTCCTGGAGCTTGATGGAGTTCTCTTTGTTCCAGGGTTAACTTGCTCTCAGTCTCAGCCTTGGAGGATGCTGGATATTGTACATTTTTCAAGAGGGGACATGCATTTATTTACAGGGAGAGGGAAGACCTGGAGGAACCACAACTGATTGGTGATCGGATGGGCAGGTTGTACATGTTGTGAGGACAACCTTCCAGATATGATTCAGTGTCAGATGAGGAGCAGGAGGCTTCTGAGACTGCAGTGGGCCCAAAGATTTAGTCTTGCATTTCGAGAGAAGAGAGGGAGTCTCTTTTGAGCACCGGTAGGAGGCTCAGCTGGTGTAATAGAACCGATGCTCAGGGTGGAATGGATTCTCCAAGGATCTCAGGGTTCAGAGTAGCTGTCAGGAGGATGTCTTATGGTTTGAGTTCTGTGCAAGTGTTGAGGATGGCTCCAAGTTCAGTGGGAGATCCTACTAAGCACAGTATGATGGGACCAGATGATGGAGATGGTAGCGAGTACATACCTCACTAAGAGGGAGTGTTATATTTTTAGCTCGAGAGGTACTCCACATGTGTGTCTTGTATGCAAAAATTACCTTGTACCTACACTACTAGACACTTGACTTTGTAATGGGTTTTTATAAAGTTGTGATAAAGTGATTCTTTTATTAAAGTGACTTTTTTAATAAAGTGTTCCTTCTAATATTAAAGTGACTTTATCTCATAAAGTGCACTTATGTTATAAAGTGAAAATGTGCTTTAATATTTTAAGTGATTTATTTTGGAGGGAATGAATTATGACCCTTGATCTTGTTAAGGCAAGGTTAGATCTAGGCCATTAGATCTAGGGTTGGAGGAGTTGAAGGGTCACTTTCAGATTATAAGAGAATGCATTGGGTAGTGTGAAAGACACATGGAGAAGGAGATTGAGAGAGATTTCTGAGTAAGCTTGAGAGAGGAAAGAGGGCAGCAAGGAGGACACATTTTCCAAGAAGAATTTCTGTTTTGTGAGTGTTGTAACTTTCTGTTGTTAAAGAGGCCATACTGTATGGATCCATACAGTTCGTACAACAGGTTGGGAGGGCACACAAATCGAGGAAGATTGCTACATGGATTTCGAGGCAACCTTTTCAGCGTTTTCTGTTGATGAAGAGGGCATTTTTTTATTGCTGTTAGTTGTCACATATTTCGAGGTGCCGAAGAGAGGAAATCCTACAACAATACATATTTTATGGGCACAAAAATTGAGGCCAAATTTTGGGATAGTTTTGGGTGCTGTAAGGTATTTTTCTCTTGCTGGAAATTGTATTGCTTCTACTGATATGTACTTTCCTGAAGCTGAATAATAAATCTCTCTCTCTCTCTCATTGGGTTTCCTCACATTGGGGTTTTCCTTGGCATTGCCTAAATTTCTGAGTTTTTCTGAGTTGAATGATTGCTGTTCATTATGTTTATTCCGCTGCTAAATTGCTTAGAAATGTGTATTTATGCTTATGGTAATTTTTGAATGTGGGTTTAGACATTTCAGAGTTCACAGAAGACAGTTATATCTAGGTTGTTAAGTGTATGAAAAAAATATTTACTTGTTGATTTTTTCATTAAATTTTTACATGGTATTAGAGCTTGGGCTCTGAGTGATAGTGAGTAGTGAGATTTTTGGGAAAGGGTTGAAGGGGGAAAAATATTGTTTGTTTTCCTTTGAACAATGATAGGGACTATGGATACATGCATTAAAATTGAGGATCAATTGGATGTCATTTCCAACTATTTGCAGTGGAAGGTCCGAATGTCAACTGTTCTCAAGGAGAACAAGATTTGGAACTTTGTCAGTTCTATTGTTGTGGCTCCCACATTAGATCCTGTTGCTTTAGATTTGCATGAGGTCAAGGAGGCCAAATATTAGAGGATTATTATGGATGGGGTGAAGGACCACCTTATCCCACACTTGGCTGAGAAGAAGACAACCCAAGAGATGTGGGATGCACTTAAGAACTTATTTGAGGAAAATAATGAAAACCAGAAGATGGCCTTGAAGGATAAGTTGCATGACACCAAGATGGGTAAGGGGGAGAGTGTGTCTTCTTATCTTACTCAGGTAGCTCAAGTGAAAGATGAGTTGGTTGTAGTTGGGGAGGTCATATCAGATTCAGAGTTGGTGAGGATAGCCTTGAAAGGCTTCACCAAGGAATGGGAAGTCTTCGTGAAGTGTGTGGTGGGTCGTGAGCATCTTATACATTGGAGTAGATTGTGGGACGATTTCACTCAGGAGGAGATCTGAGAAGGATCTTAGAGCAGTAGACAACAGACATATGGAGCTGATGAGAATGTTTCTCTTACTGCAAAGAGCAAGAAGAAAGGAAGTTCCGGGAGGGACTTGAGTAAAGTAAGATGTTATTGTTGTAATCGGTTGGGGCACCTTGCTTCTCATTGTCCTGAGAGGAAGAAGAAGAAGGAGCGGGAGGGGCCCGAGACAACTGCTACAACAACCATGGAGGACTTTGTTGCTAAGTATGGCAGGGAATTTTCTTTGGTTACTCTAGTATCCAGTGTCAGTCGTGGAGGATTTGGGGGTGATATCAAATGGATTGTTGACAATGGAGCCTCTTGTCACATGACGAGTATCTGGCGAGTATTCCTTATTATCACAGAGATAGGTCTTGACCGACTGGTGGAGAGTGAAGGAGGTATGGCGTGAGATGTATGTGGAGTTGGAAAGGTTAGATTCCAACTCAAGTACAGAGGATTCCTGGAGCTTGATGGACTTCTCTTTGTTCCAGGGTTGAGGGTTAACTTTCTCTCAGTCTCAGCCTTGTAGGATGCTAGATATTGTACATTTTTCAAGAGGGGACATGTATTTATCTACAGGGAGGGAGAGGACCCAGTGGAACCACAACTGATTGGTGATCGAGTGGGCAGGTTGTACATGTTGCGAGGACAACCTTCCAGATATGATTCAATGTCAAATGGGGAGAAAGAGGCTCTTGAGAATGCAGTGGGCCCAAGGATTTAGTATTGCATTCTGAGAGAAGAGAGGGAGTCTCTTTTGAGCACCGACAGGAGGATCAAATGGTGTGATTGAACCGATGCTTAGGGTGGAGTGGATTCTCTTAGGAGCTCAGTGTTCATAGTAGTTGTCAGGAGGATCTCTTCTAGTTCAAGTTCTGTGCAAGTGTTGAGGATGGCTCTAGGTTCAGAGGGATCTCCTATAGAGCACAGTGTGATGGGACCAAATGATGGATATGGCAACAAGTACATCCCTCGCTAAGAGGGGGTGTTATATTTTTAGCTCGGGAGGTACTCCGCATGTGTGTCTTGTATGCGAAAGTTACCTTGTACCTACACTACTTGACACTTGACTTTGTAATGGGTTTTTATAAAGTTGTGATAAAGTGTTTTTTTTTATTAAAGTGACATTTTTAATAAAGTGTACCTTCTAATATTAAAGTGACTTTATCTCATAAAGTGCACTTATGCTATACAGTGAAAATGTGCTTTAATATTTTAAGTGATTTATTTTGGAGGGAATGAATCATGACCCTTGATCTTGTTAAGGCAAGATTATATCTTGGCCATTAGATCTAGGGTTAGAGAAGGTGAAGGGTCACTTTCAGATTATAAGAGAATGTGAGAGAGATTTATGAGTAAGCTTGAGAGAGGAAAGAGTGTAGCAAGGAGGGCACATTTCCCAAGAATAATTTCTATTTTGTGAGTGCTGTAACTTCCTTCTGTTAGAGAGGTCGTACTATACAAATCCGTACAATAGGTTGGGAGGGCACACAATTCAAGGCAGATTGCTACACGTATTTCGAGGTAGCCTTTTCAGTGTTTTCTGTTGATGAAGAGGGAAAATTTCTATTGCTATTAGTTGGCATAGATTTTGAGGTGCTGAAGAGGGAAAATCCATACAACAATACATATTTTTTTGGCACAAAAATCCAGGCAGAATTTTGGGACAATTTTCGGTGATGTAAGGTATTTTTCTCTTGCTGGAAATTGTATTGCTGTTGTTGATATGTACTTTCCTGAAGCTGAATAATAAATCTCTCTCTCTCTCTCTCTCTCTCTCTCTCTCTCATTGGGTTTCCCCACATTGGGGTTTTCCCTGGCATTGCCTAAATTTTTAAGTTTTTCTGAGTTGAATGGTTGCTGTTCATTGTGTTTTTTCTGCTGCTAAATTACTTAGCAATGTGTATTTCTACTTATGGTAATTTCTGAATGTGGGTTTAGACATTTCAGAGTTCATAGAAGACATTTATCTCTAGGTTGCTAAGTGTATGACATAATTATTTACTTGCTGATTTTTTCATTAAATTTCTACACAGACATCAAAAGTAGTCATTCATGGGATTTATTGGGCTATCCTCTTAATGTTGTGTGCTCCATTTCTTCCATGCACCATTCCTTTTCTCTCATTTTATTTACCACAAGCTCCATGGCCTCTCTTTTCGATGTGAAAGAAAAAAACTTAAAGCACGCCATAAAATTCCCTTATATTTATGCAAGTTATATGATGGAGTTGAACCAATGGGAGATAATTTTTTTTTACCAATCCCAAGCTTATAATAGTTTTTTTTTTTTTTTTCTCATACACTTTTCTCTTCCTAAAGTGGATTTACATTATAAATATTTTAGATCCTTTTAATATATATAAGAAGATTTGTTGTAAATAAACAAGAGGAAGATTAACACATGGTTTTGGAGTTGAGGAGGTTTTTTCTCATTGTGTTTATTTTAAACCTTGGTATGCGAATGGATTAAGGCCATAGGTCACTATCTAAGACAAGTAGGGAGTTTAACTTTGGAGTTTCTCAAAACCTTTTTTCTCTATGGAAAATTTCTTCAGGGAACTCTTCCAGGCACTTCATCACTCTTCGTTAATGGTAGTTAGGGAAAATGTCATTGGTGGACATGTACAACTAACCTCGAGGGACCCAGGTGGATTCAACTCAATGATCTCCTTGAGCATTACCACTTCGAATTGGCTTGTAAAACTACTTGAGCTAACCATTGGGGCTATGGAGCTTCTCAAAACCTTTTTTCTTGATGGAATATTTCTTCAGGGAAAGCTTCCAGGCACTTCATCACATTTCGTTAATGGAAGTTAGGGAAAATGTCATTGGTGGACATGTACAACTAACCTCGAGGGACCCAGGTGGATTCGACTTTGTGACCTCCTTTAGCATTACCACTTTGACTTGGCTAGGAAAACTACTTGAACTAACCATTGTGGCTAATTTTTTCCAAGGAAAGCCTTGTGTGAAACCTAAGGGATACTTCCCCAAATTTGTGGATGGAATCCCTAGTAAATTCGTTAGCGTAGACTAGTGCACTTAATCTAGGTGGATTCAAACTAGGCACCTATTGGCATGGAACTAGCCAAATTCCTAGCAACATTAGTGACAACTGATTGAACTATATCTTTGGACTGAAAATCAAAACCTATAAGGAGTCCTTATATGTAATCAAGGGAAATATTTGTGAGCTTTGAACTTAAGAAATATTTGATGAATTGTTCTCCTCCTATTCTTGGATTATTCTTAAGCTCTTTGTTAGAAATTGGTTGCATGGAGTATTTGTGTGCTTGTATGTTTCGTATTCTTGTCTTTGGTTGTTAATGTTAATCTATTTTTCTATAGTCTTGTATTTTTGTTTTTGGTTGTTAAGTTAATCTTTGTTTCTATAACTTTAAACAAAACCACATCCGTACTCCATGAAACCTATCACTGACAAAAAGCATGAGACTAATTCAACAAGAGAAGGAGAACAATTTGCCAAAGCTTTCTTAAGTTCAGAGCTCACAAGTGGTTCCCTCATTACATATAAGGAACTCCTATTTATAGGTTTTGAGAAGGTGGATGTTAATCCCCGCCTTTTATTTCCTAGTGACAGCTAGCCCCAATCCATCCATTGCACTTCTGAACCATGGCCAAGTCTCTAGTTTATTTTGAAAAGGTCTTCTTATATATTTTAGGTGGATTAGAAATATTTATGAATAAATCCACTTTATTAAGATAAAACAATATGAAGGAAAAAATACAATTAAGATATATTGATCTTTGGATTGTTACACATTTTCTTCTTCCATTGGCTCAAACTCCATAATATATACAAGTGAATTTTATGCAATGTTTTGGGTTTCGTCTTTCACATTTCAAAGAGATTTCATGGAGTTTGTGGGAACCAAAATGAGAGAAAAGGTGCTATACATGGAAGAAATGGGGCACCTAGTGTTAAGAGGATAGCCAAACACACCCCATGAGTGAGTACTTCACTCCCATCAAGAAAAAATAGTTTCCCAATTGAGTTTTATTACTTAGCATTACTTGGCGTGTATTACGTTCCTCCCCCTGTAGTTACCCACCAAAGTTCATCCGATTTCTTTATGGTGTCATCATCCCATATGATAGTGGGTCCATATTCACAACCCTTTGTTAGGACTTGAGCTCTTTCATGTTCAACACTTCCATCGAGAGAGAATCCTCCTTGGAATTACCCTTTTGGCCAAATAACTTTCTTGTTTTTGCATCTGAGAATCATAAGTACCCCTGTTATGTCTGCGCTGAACTTGCCTAACCTTACCTTGTGGATCCTTTTATGGTACTCGAATCCTCCTACCCCACCTCTTCCCTCCTCTCGTTCACATGGTGTTGATACTGGGTCCACTACCCCATCTTCCATCCCTTCATTTGGTAGTGTAGAATCTACTTCTCCCTCTGTCATTTTGGTGAGGATATTCTAGAGTCTATAACCGCTTCAAATTACCCTTGGGATGACATCCATCATTGTTCCTACTTTTTACCATAACATCCTTGTACCTCTGACCAATATGCTGTTAAATCAAAATATTTTCTGCATGAGTATCTGTTCACCATATCCATCTCCAATCCTTGGTACAGTGACATTCAAACCTATTTGTGAAACCTGAATTTGAGTCCCTTTGACTTATATGTAAATAATAGATTAGCACTCCACTTTTTCCTTTCCAAAAAAACATACCTAGTGCATATGTGTATGTATGTTATCTGGGGCATGCTCCTCGCATGCTACATATACATACATTAGGGGGAATCGTGCCCACCTACCCATACCTGATTATTTCCCCCCATCGTCACCCGATTTGACAGCATATACATATACATTAGGGGGAATCGCACACTCCTCCTACTCCATACCACTATTTCCCATCACCTGGATTAAGGGGATCTCATACTTGAGGGAACTGAGCCACTTTTAATTTTAGGAGTCTTATCACTATCCACTCTATGTGTAGGTCCCAATGGCCTAGGTTGGGTAGACTCTCCTCTCATTTGTTGGGTGGTTTGTCCTACTAGCCGCATTGGCACAATCTCTGTAAATTGCATATAGGAGATGATCAATACCATATTTTGAAGCATTCTACTCTATTCAATTCAAAAATAGATTGATGATCCCAGACTTACCATTAGGTCTCCATGCTCAGCCTGGTGGGAGGGGTAACTCTAGCCCCCCCCCTGGTGGTTCATCCCCTCATAATTTATTTCTTGGATACTTCACCTAGAAACCATTTTTGCAAGAAGCATTAAAACATGTTTGTTTTCTTATGAATTCCCACACATTTGTCTCAATTAATTGAGCACCTTTATGCTTTGGTCTTTGTTGACTTATGAGTAGGAATTCACCATGGATGACCCTTTTTGTTCATGGATAATGGTCTCCCTCATGCCTACATTTCCCTAGTGTTTAGCATATTTTATCTCCCCTTCGTTCATTGCATTTTCCTTTCATTCCTTAGAAATTTCCTGTAGGACCCCCTCACTTGGGTAGATGGACCAACCCCTTTTTAATTTCCCATCTACTTGGTGATACAACCTTCCTTTCATGGGTGCCCTAGAACAGTGACCCTTGTTTCATTTTGGTTCCCATGCCATTTAATCCCCTTCGAATTATGAGTTCAGATAGTCTACATCCTAGAGTTGAAGCCACATGCATTTATTCTTATCATGTTGACAACGTTACCCTCTGGAATCTTGTGTTTATGATTGGTATTTGTTGGATTATCATGTATCACAAGCCCTCTGCTTCATCCGTACAGTGACAATTCTTCATTTTTATGACACCATTTACCCACCCTCAAATATCTTTCCACTAAATCCCCTACCATTGATTACTTCCATTTGTAGTTTTCACATTCAACATTACTTCCATCTAGTTCTTTTTTGGGGCATTTATCTCTTTGTTTCTCCTACATGTTCCCATTTGGTTTCCCTAGTAGGATTATGACTGGATATTATGTCTTTTGACACAATGGTTAGATTCAACACATCCTCCTGAAACCCCTTTTGAAATATCGGGAGGCCCAGTTACTATTTTGGCACTACATATCATACCTCATCCTCCTGACACCCTTATGGAAATACCAGGAGGGCCTTGTGATTTTATAGTACTAGGTTTAATTTTTAGCAACATCCTTGTGTTTCCCTTGTTTAGAGCATGCAAGACGAGTCACCTTTTATGTCCTATGGAATTTTTTCAGTTCCACATTGATTTTTGTTGCAGTTTTCCCATGCCTTCGTGAGTTGTACCCATCTCATGTTGCCAAGTTTTGACCTAGAGTTGTCCCAATGGTTTACATATATGTCCTTGAAAAGTTGTGTGCCTTGTAATAAACCATTCCTCATTGAATGTTTTTAGTCATTGCCAGGTCATCTTTGCTTTATGCTCTTAATAAGGGACGTATTGAGTCCACCTTTCATTTCCTTCCCATCCCCTTTTTGTTGTCACTCTCGACTAGCCACACCTTACTTTCTACATCATGTTGGATTCAAGGAATCCTCATTGCGTTGATTCCAAAGGGCCTTCCCATATTGACTTAAACACCTGTATTCTAGAGATTTGGATTAGAGGTCTGTGTACCTTGGCCTCATCTTCATCATTGGTGGGTACCTCAGACCAAAGAGGGATACACACCGATACTCTTTGACTTGGTTGTTTCTCATGTGCTCGACTTCAACTCATTATTGCACGATTAAGAATCGTACACTTGACGATTCAATGATCTAGATGATTGTCCTGGACATGTGTGAGATGCATTAGATCTTATTAGGGGGTTTCCTTTCAGGTAGTCCCTCACAAGTTTCGACATCAACATTGGATTCCAGAGATATAGCTTCAATTGTTGTACTTTGGATGATGGGATTACAAAACCCTTTGATTCTTGTGCGTTGGCAAACTTTTCCCTCTGAACATCAACACCTTCATTCTAAGGGTTAGTCCTATGTACCCTGGTACATATCCATGTCTTTGATGGGTTACCTTGGACCAAGCTGAGAGAGTCCTCATTGCTCTCAGATTTGGTAGGATCTCACATGCTTGATTTCAACTCAACATCACATCATTGGGATTAGTACATATATCCATGATCCAAACTCAGATGTAGTTCCTAAGATTTGATTGGATCAGTTTCATCATTTTTAGAGCCCTCAATTTGAGCTCCCATTTAGTTATCTCATTTCATATCTTCGGAGCCCATTTCCTATTTTGCAGGGATTTTCAGGTTGTTTCCACCCGCCTCCCCCCAGGGAGGAGCTATCAATTACTATGTACCCAAATCAACAACAATTATGATGTACACCTTGCACTTTTGATCCAGGCATATGTATATGGGATTGTTGATAGTAGATACCATTATATTGTACTCTAGCCCACTTTCTCCAACACCTCTTATCTGTCCAAGAAACTACCTTCCCTTTGAAAACCATAAATGAGTTTGCAAACCCTACCCACATATACCTTCAGATTGTTGTAAACGCGTTTCCATTATTTTCTAACAAGATCTTGAAATTCAAAATCCTCCAACTAGACAAGGTTAAATTTGAATGGAGATGTTTCTTTTTCATATTTATGATCTAATTGAAGCAATATAGGGATGTGGTCAGATCCACCTCCATTATCCATCCAAGATCTAATCTTGTGAAATTTTTGGAGGAAAGAATTTACCGCTAAAAATTTGTCCAATCTTTTGGACACTTTGAAATGTAAAAATCTTTTGTTTCTCCAAGTAGGCCTTAGAGTAACATGCTCCACATAAACCAATCCTATTTGGAGCAATAAACAAACTTGATTATCCACTCGAGCAGTGTCTCCTTAGACTTTCGAACAACTCAACGTAAAATTTAGATCTCCTCTATCAAGTTGTTGGCTTTGATAATCTACATGTCAAAAATCCTTTCGCAAAAACTTTGTTTACCCTCATATGACCCATACATTCATCACGGTAAGTTGCAATATCAAGCTTTTACACTTGAATTCCATGCATAGACTAGAAATCACAAAGAAGTTGTTGGTTAGGGTAATGCTATATCTCCATCTCGTTAATAGACCCTTGAAATACCAAAAGGCTCACTTGCCAAAAAGTCCTAGTGCTTTAGTAGTTTCTTTAGATTTCCCCTAAGAGAATCCCCCTTACACATGGTTTCCTGTACCAAGATAATATTAGGTGATTCATATCTATCAACCTATGAAGGGACAACTTTTTTTCTTGGCTACCCAAACCATTTAGGGAAATGGTCTTCATTTGTCAATTGACTTATGGGGATAGTGAACTCTAAGAACCCTAATAATAATTTTTTGTTTTCCTGGTTGGATTTCAATAGTTGCCTTTGCTTGGGAATGATATAGGAGAGAATTCCTACCTACAATTCCTAAACCCACTTTTTTTTCTTCCATTCCCAACCCATCGGATAATGACCCCTTGGAGAGAGACTTTGATGTTTTGGATCTTAAATTATACCTAGAACCCCCCAGCTAAGGTATTCTCTAGATTATGGCTTTGCTAACTAAATTCCTCCCCTTCAAAATTATTCGAGGAGGAACTAGGCTCTGAATAGGGAGATTGTTTGTCAATTTTTCTTTCTTTTGACTATATACATCCTACAATGTGTTTACCATTTCCCCTCCATTATTTCCATGTTTTGTAGGATTTTTTTTCTTGACACCCTCAGCCAAAGGAGAGGCCAATTCTCTCTTTGTATAAAAAATCCTATGGATGATAAGGAATTGCATTGGGTAATATTCGACATACCATGAATTCCTTTCTTGTCCTCGGGCTAGACCAATGTTTTCTCTAAGCTTCTATCTTCGATCATCTTGTACGATGCTATTGCTTCCCCTCCGCTCAAGCCGACCAACTACATTAACACATGTAATGGCTTGACACCATTCTCAATAGCATTATCATCTACATTTTTTCCAATCACCGGATCTACATTTGGCTATAGGGTTCCTTCCCCATATCCTTCAACCCTCGTGTCCTTCACCTTTTTAGAGTACTTATTTGCAGATGTCTACTTGTCTATGATGAGCTTCGAAATTGATTTTGTTTTATTTTCCAGAAAAAAAAGACGATATTTATTTTCTCTTAACTTTTTTTATGAAAGGATTTTGGCAGTCAAATAATACATGTCCATATAAATGGAATCACATGCACCAAAATGGAATATTCAAGTAGTCTAATATTAGGGTGTAAACTGTATCCAAAAAATCAATATCAATGGTCTCTTCCATCCCTTCTTTTAGATCGATATCCATAAAAATATTTGCCACTGAAAAATGCACACTTGATTTGTAAGAGGAGTTGACATAGATAGTCTTACCTAGATAATTTCCCAAGTCCCACAAAACCTACCACACCACAACTCCAATGACAATCCAAGAATATTTATTGAGATTGGAACCATACATGTTACTTCCCTCCTGGGATCAAAACATGGATTCAAGGGTCTTAAAATTAAGAAGGTCAAGCCCAAAACCATTTTCCTTTTAATATGATATTTTCATCCCTCACAGATCGAACAATCCTAACCAGCCTCTGGTCATGATGTGGAAGGATAGTTTGCATCCAATAATGGGGTCCATTTCACTTGGAGCCAATCATTCATTGTATTCTTTGCAATATGAACTCCAAAGAATATTCCTATTAATGTTTCTCCCGTGTAAGACATTATCTGCTCAACATGGCTATCTTCTCCTATAACCATCTTCACCTTCTAAGCTCTATTTTTGACCACCTTCTGAGCCTTCTTATGCAATGGAATTCAACCTTCAACAATGGAACTCTATGTGCAGGGACTAGAGCCTACCATGCAATATAAATTAAGTACTCACCCCCTAAAACCATCCCCCTTTTTTGTGTTGAATTTCATTGACGTGTGACCTTCTCCATTAGGAACTATAGCACATATACGGATCTCAGGTTGTGGAAAGGTAAAATCCCTTTCTCAATTTTGAGAATTGGAGGCCTCTATAGTTTGAACGAAGTGTAATTCCTCATTAACATTGACTACTTGTTTTCGTTCCACATCAAATTGGACTTCGTGTGAAAGATTTGAAATGATTCCTCTAGTGCATGTGTCTTGGCATGTGATGATAAACGTTGGCCCTAGAGGTGTTGTGTATGCTCGACTGACCAAAGTTTATAATTCTTGAGTTTCCAAAATTTGTAACGAGGACCCCTTGGATTGACCACTAGACCAAACACTAGGAAACTCCAAATCTCTAATCCCATGTGTGCATGTACCTATATACTCAAATATTCATATTGACCTTCTATGGTATACTTACTATAGTTAACTAGCTAAGTTTCATTCACTAGTTCAGCCATGGTTTCCTCAACCTCCATCTCACCTCCAATGCCCCGAGAAATTGTTGCGTTCCTAAACCAAAGATGAGTACATTTACTTCTAAGCATTTATTAATTTTTGTCATTTCCTTTCAATCAATTTTTCAAGTTTAGAAATATCACCTCACTCATTACACACAAAAGTTACCATATAAGCAAGTGAACCATTAATACACTTATTTTAATATGTAATTGAATGGATCTTTGAGGAAATTAGTAGCTTATGACCCCCATACCAACATAAATTTGCAAGAGGGTGTAGAAAACATAGGTCTAGTAAACTTCAATGGAAAATAATCAAAGTTAGAATACATTAATACCTTAGAGTTAGGCATCCAAATAACACTCCTAGGTAGAAAAAATTTGAAACATAGAATTTTTCATAGGGAGATTGGAAGTTCTTTTTAGCAAGTGTGCTTTGCAATACAAGGTACATGTTATATTTTTGGTGTTAATATTTGGGTTGGACCAACAAAATTGTGTGAGTCTCCCAACTTGCTCAAGTCTATATATTTCTTGACTTGGGAGGCAGACAACCCCTTGTCGATGATTTGTGAAGAGGCATCTTAGTTGCCAATCATTGGTTATAATTGGGTGACTTTTGTTAATGTTTTATGCCATTATTATAGTTATTTGCATTTCAATAGATAAGAGAAACATAAGAACAAGATCACTGAGAAATACACATTCACAAGAGACACAACATTTATCCTGGGAAACCCTCTAGGGGAAGAGAACCCAACAAAAAATTCCTTATCATAAATTGCCAATACAATGTCAAGATATAACTCAAACCAATACAGAAAGTCCTCTCCAAAAGATGCACCACTCTTCTCCCTCTCTCCTTTGCCGGTAACATATCAAAACTTGTCTCTCAAACTGAGCAAGTGAGTTGTGTTCAAATGAGGCGCTAGCCTCCTTTATTTATACAAGTTCTGGCATGTGTGAAGTGCCTCTTCACTGGTAGGGCCGACTTCTTAATCTGGGTGGGTAAACCCACCTTTATTATATTTCTGGGTCTTCTTATTAACTTCTGGGGCCGACTTCTTATTCTACCTATTATAATTGTCTGTTGACCAATCCACAAAAGGGGATTTGGTCCTAATACAATTACCAACATGAATACTCTTTGCAGTTACATTATTTCAACACTCTCCCTTAACAAGAAGGGTATTCTTCAATAGCATCAGGAAAGAGAGGTCTGCATCATTAGTGGCATTAGGAGGACAGTATCGTCAATATCATCTTGGAACATTGGCTGGCATATTTACGAGTCATCGAAAGTTTTCTTCATCGGCAACATCGCCATTCTTGAAAGAATGCCATCATCATCTGCATCAATATGTATCAGTAAAAATGATACCTCATCACAGCACTAGGCTGGCACATCACAGTACTACACTGGATCAATGTCACAACTGTTAAGCTGGTAGCTTAGTGTTAGTCACATCTTGCTTTACGTCTAACAACTAGGTCAGAAGCAAGGTATACATCCTCTTTCTTTACGTCTAACAACTGGGTCAGAAGTAAGGAATCATCTTGCTTTACGTCTAACAACTGGGTTAGAAGCAAGGAATCATCTTGCTTTACGTCTAACAACTGGGTCAGAAGCAAGGAACACATCATCATCTTGCTTTATGTCTAACAACGAGGTCAGAAGCAAGGAATCATCTTGCTTTATGTCTAACAACTAGGTTAGAAGCAAGGAACACATCATCATCTTGCTTTATGTCTAACAACGAGGTTAGAAGCAAGGAATCATCTTGCTTTACGTCTAACAACTAGGTCGGAAGCAAGGAATACACACAGCGTGTTGCTTTACATCTAACAACAAGGTCAGAAGCAATGACTCATCTTGCTTTACGTCTAATAGCAAGGTCAGAAGCAAGGAATACACACACCGTCTTGCTTTACATCTAACAAAGAGGTCATAAGCAATGACTCATCTTGCTTTACGTCTAACAGCAAGGTCAGAAGCAAGGAATACACACAACGTCTTGCTTTACGTCTAACAGCGAGGTCAGAAGCAATGACTCATCTTACTTTACATCTAACAATGAGGTCAGAAGAAAGGAATACACACAACGTCTTGCTTTACGTATAACAACGAGGTCAGAAGCAATGACTCATCTTGCTTTACGTCTAACAGTGAGGTCAGAAGCAAGGAATACACACAACGTCTTTCTTTACATCTAACAGCGAGGTCAGAAGAAATGACTCATCTTGCTTTACGTCTAACAGGGAGGTCAGAAGCAAGGAATGCACACAATGTCTTTCTTTACGTCTAACAGTGAGGTTAGAAGCAATGACTCATCTTGCATTACGTCTAACAATGAGGTCATAAGCAATGACTCATCTTGCTTTACGTCTAACATCGAGGTCAGGGAGGGTCCTTTCGGACTATAACAAGCTTATCTCGAAAGTGTTCAAACTTTACACGAGATAGAAGTTTGGTCAACACATCAACAACCTGTTCATCCGTGCTAATGTACTGGAGCTTCAAGGATCCTCTCTGTACCATGTCGTAGATGAAATGATAGCGGATCTCTATGTGCTTCGACCTGTCGTGGAATACAGGATTCTCTGTCATCTTTATGCAGCTCTGGTTGTCACATAGAATCACGGTTTCTCTCATCTCCAAGTCAAATAGGCCAGTCAACAACTTTCGAAGCCATATAGCTTTGCATCTAGCAAAACATGCGGCAATGTAATTTTCTTCCGTTGTGCTGAGAGAAATACTGGATTTCTTCCTACTCTGCCACGAGATCATGGCTGATCCCAAACTGAAACAACATCCGGAAGTGCTTTTTTTGTCAGCAACACTTCCTGCCCAATCTGAATCAGTGTATCCACTCAATGTGAAGTCATGATCTCCATCATAGCTGAGACCATAATCCATTGTACCTTTAAGGTACCTCATCACATGTTTTGCAACCACTAGGTGAACACGTCTGGGCTCTACCAGAAACTGACTCAAGGTGTTCACTGCAAAACAAATGTCCAGTCTAGTGCTCGTCAGGTACATCAACGATCCAATAATTTTTCTGTACAGTGTGGCATCTATCAAGTCTGACGAAGTATCGACCAACAACTTCAGCTTCGTTTCCATGGGTGTATTCATGGACTTACATTCTAGCATGTCGAATCTCTTTAAGATTTCGACTTTGTACTTCCCTTGGTTAAGGAAGATTCTTTCTGGACTCTGCCATACCTCAAGACCTAAGAAGTAATGCATTAGGCCATGGTCTTTCATTTCAAATTCTGTGGCAAGTCTCTTTTTACATTTAGCGATGAGCTTTTCTTCTCCAGTTAAGAATAAGTCATCCACATACAGTAGTAATATTACTGGTTCATTATCCATAATTTTGAAGTAGAGATTTGAGTTTGCTTTACTCTTGGTAAATCCTAAGCTCGTCAAGAAACTATCTATACGGCCATACCAAGCTCTGGGAGCTTGCTTCAATCTGTATAAGGCTTTCTTCAATCGACAGACACGAGACTTCCTGTCTTCAACCTCAAATCCTTGGGGTTGCTCTATATACACCTCCTCTTCGATAACACCATTCAGGAACGTTGTCTTCACATCCATCTGGTGTAGCTTCCATTTCATATTGGCTATAAGAGCTATAATGGTTTTGATCGAAGTGTATCTGGCCATAGGAACGAATGTCTCTTCATAGTCAATGCCTTCCTTCTGGGAAAAGCCATGAGCGACAAATCTTGCTTTATATTTCTCAATACTTCCATTAGCAACATGTTTTATTTTGAAGAGCCATCTGTAGGATACCCCATCTTTATTCTTCGATCTGGGAACTATTTCCCAAACTTCGTTCTTCATTATGGATTGGTATTCCTCTATCATGGCATCTGCCCTTTCCTTCTTTTGAATGGATTCTTCAAAGCAGGTAGGCTCTTCATCTAGTAGATTACACATCAAATCCATGTCACTGGAGAATGGCTTTGGTCTTTTCACCTGTCTCGAGGTTCCTTCTGGAACACCATACTTCTCTCCATATTGAATAAGCTCTCTTGCCCAAGCAGGCTTTCTTTTATGGGAGAAGGTCATTTGAGGAGGTTCTTGAACTTCTGTTATATCATGGTCTTCAAGAGTCTCCTCATCAGGGGAAGTTACGACTTCCCTCTCTAGTTCTGCAGCTCTGGGAACTTCCCTCACAGATTCTGCAATCCTGGGAATTACGGGTTCCTCTTCATATACTTCTTTAAGCTGACATCTTCTTGATTTCTTAAGTGCTGCTTCTTCATCAACGGTCACGTCCCTGCTGATCTCAATGTGGCGGTGACTTGGTATGTAGATTCTTAAGGCCTTGGAGACCTCATAGTATCCCACAAATATTCCCTTCTTTCAGGAGGGTTCCAACTTGTTTCTTTTCTCTTTTGGTATATGAATAAACATTGGACAGCCAAATATTTTGAGATGGCTTACCTCTGGCTTCTTTCCGGTGAACATCTCTTCTGGGGTCTTGAACCCAAGTGCGCTATGGGATAATTGGTTCTGCACATAAACAACTGTCATTGCTGCTTCTGCCCATAAGCACATAGGAAGATCTTGATCTTCACAACTTCCAACATGGTTCTGTTCTTCCTGGCTTCAACGGTTATGTTCTTACATTCAGCCTACACCGTTTTGTTGGGATCTTGATCCCAACATCTTGCATAAGTTCATGAACGCGGTATATTCTCCTCCATTATCTGACCTGAGCAATCTTCCTTACATAAAGAGTTTCTTATCAAGGCTTTTCGGATTTCCTTGATCTTGTAACGCCAAATATATCTAGGTCTTTTCGCGGGGCAATATCGGTAATGACGATACACTTGGTATACACCCATTAATGGAGGATGATGGCATTGGGCCACACACATCGGAATGGATGAGGGATTCACGGGACTCCTTTTATCTTACTGTCCACTCTTAGGAGCTTGGGTTCTTGATGTTTCTTCCTTATTACCTCATTGCATACACCTTCATGGTCACCCCTGAGTTACGGTAAAAACCTGGGGCAGCTTTGCATATGTATGGTAGCACCTTGGCATTGAAGTGGAGCTAATCTTTGATGCCAAAATTCTTCAATGGTGTGGGTCATGGCAGCTTATGAGTGACCCTATAGCTTATGTAAATCACCTTCTTCTCTTCCAATGGTGATTTCTTTGTTCCTGATCTCCTTTAGCACATTGCCTTATTCAACCTTCACTATAGCCTCCTCAAGGTTATCACCTATGACCTGGAACAAGGTCAACAAAACAACAAAGAATAATATCCTTCTTGATAATAAAAGCAATAGCCGCGGGACCAATGCATCACGTGCGCTTTAAAGCTATCGCGCATTTATCTGAAGCAAAGATTTAAATGTAAGGAATACAATAGAAATGAGGTCAACACTCTCTCATAGTGTTGGGACCAAGCATTCTTCCATGGTAACATGGAACTAACACAAGAGGTTCTCTGGGAGGTTTTAGTCATATCAGGCAAAGTATCTATATTCTCACATCATTTATCAAGTATATTACTTTAAATGATTGTTATCTCAACTAAGGTCATCAGCTTGTCATGTGTACCTTTGAATCAGTTAATCAAACCTGGGCCTTGATATAGTGGTGCTGCTGCATCTCCTTTCCTCAAGTGATGAGTGCTTTCTTCAACCTATCTTCGTACTAAGACAATCATTAAGCGATATTAGGTTAAGAGGGATAGCTATATGATCAACTTTTAGTCTTCAATAATTTGATCATAGCTTCAGCATCACAACTCTGATCAAGATAATTTCATAACAAATAGATGTATATTAGAATAATCACACACGGGTTGCATCATTCCTCTGAATATGTTGGATCTTGAGATCATTCTAGATATATGGCAAGAGAGAGATCCCTTCTCCTGCAAATAAACTTTAGGGTTTAACCATTAAACATATGTGAGTACATACTACTCGATGACATTTGGAGGTAGTGAAAACCATCTGATGCGTGATAATCACCACAAACTCTTAAGAAAATTTCAAGGGTGACTGCAAATAGTACTACAACTGATGCTTCAACTACTATTGCAACTACAATTGATACTACAACTACAACTGCAACTTAGGGTTTTATGAAACCCTAATTTTTCAACTTTCGAGTTTTGGAATTTTGATCCAGGGGATATATGTGCTGGGCTAAGGCAAGTTAGCTAGTGCTATCGAAATTTTGAAAATCCAACTTTTACCACCTCAAACTTGATACGATTAAGTTCACGGGTACTTAGTTCTTAGAATTTTCACGGTTTTCGGTTTTCCTGTGCAGTAAACTAGGGTTTCACTTTTGAGAGATCTAGCCAGCGAAGGTATGCTCCTAAGTGCCAAAATGATCCTTGGGGAGGAACAACTTTCTAGGTGGTTTTGGAGCTGAAAAGCTTCACTTTTTGAAAACCCTAATTTGCAGGTATTGTAATAGTGACATTTTTCCTCTTGTAGTTTGTGCTTTCTTCAGGTTGGCTCGATACCATGTTAATGTTTTATGCCATTATTATAGTTCTTTGCATTTCAATAGATAAGAGAAAAACAGAACAAGATCCTTTGAGAAATACACATTCACAAGAACCGTATTTATCTGGGGAAACCCTCGGGAAAAGCCAACAAAAACTTCCTTATCATAGAATTTCAATACAATGTTCAAGAGATAACTCAAAATAATACATAAAGTCCTCTCCAATAATACTCTTCTCCCTCTCCTCAACTGTAGGTAACATATCAGAACTTGTCTCAAAGCTGAGCAAGTGAGTTGTGTGTGTGTTCAAATGTTAACCTCCTATATCAGAACTTGTCTCTCAAACTGAGCAAGTGAGTTGTGTTCAAATGAGGCGCTAGCCTCCTTTATTTATACAAGTTCTGGCATGTGTGAAGTGTCTCTTCACTGGCAGGGCCGACTTCTTAATCTGGGTGGGTAAACCCACATTTATTATATTTCTGGGTCTTCTTATTAACTACTGGGGCCGACTTCTTATTCTGCCTATTATAATTGTCTGTTGACCAATCCGCAAAAGGGGATTTGGTCCTAATACAATTACCAACATGATTAATCCACAATGGGGATTAATACTATAAATAATATATCAATAATAATAAGAATACTCTTTGCAGTTACATTATTTCAACAACTTTCACATGGGACTGCGAGGGCATCTTAGTTAAATAGCGAGAGCCCCTTTGGATTTCATCACCTTAAGTGTTGCTTACTATAACCACATAGTGATAATTTTCCTTGGCTAGCCCTACTGACGGATTTTATCACCCCAAGTAGAGTGTCATTTTGAAGGCTTTTTTCAACTCTTATGGATTGATTGTTCTTTCTTAGCACGTCTTAGCCATGTTAATTTGTTTTTTGTCCATATTTAATTATAATAAGGAATTAATTAATAAGTGACCCTCGATCTAATACACCTACTTGCATTAATGAAATTTAAAATTTGTCACCTGGTTCATGTTTGGGTTCAAATTTGTCATATATATATCTATGTATATTTATTTGACAAGTTGATGCATCGCTATCAACGATGATATTTGTCGTCAATGGGAAAAGGATAATAATGCTCTTACATCACTTCAATTTTGAAAGATTGTAATCGACTTTCTGGCTTGGATTTGATTTGAGTTGAGGCCAAAACTTTGTTGTGTACCCAATCACGATGATATGTGTACTTGTTCCTTGATAAAAGACATTGCGATTTGCCATCTATGTGAATTTCATACAAATCCAACCATTAATTACTCAATGCTTATGGCTACCCATATGATTGACCAATAAGAGGAATCGATCGATTCGATACATATAACTCCCCTTTTCAAAATTTCAATTCATTTTTGATAACCATCTCAAGGTAGCATAACACTAAACACCATACAATTGTGCCATCATTCTCTTCATTCATAATTCACCTACTATTTTTATCGTCATTTAATTAGTAATTAAATATAGTTTTAATAATAATTCATTGAATACAATTAATAATTAGTCCCATGAACAAAATTTACTATGATTATAATCAAATATTTATTACTATTATTAATCAATTATTATTATTATTATTAGTATTTATAATAATAACTATTAATTGAAATATTTATGTTTTGTCTCATATATTGAAGAACGATGGGGGTTCTAAATGATTTTTCTATGGTGAGTACTACTTGTGTAGAATGCATTGGAGTTTCTAGATATGGTTCCTCTTTGGCTACTAACTGTACTTTGCCTTTTTTGTTCTTCCATAGGGCTCAACTCGACATGTTCTTGGGTAAAGTGTTGGCCAGATCACATAAGGATCCCATGATCACAATGTCGCCTCTGAAGGCCATTTTGGTAGGGTTTTTATTTAGGGTTTTTGTACATCCAATGGGGGAAAATACTATGGAAAAGAAGACAAGAATATTGATGGATGGTAGTCATGGGATGTAATAGGCTCTAAGACATATTCCATCTATGGGTTTCTACCAGGTGTTAGTTATACAAGGCTCGATTTCATGGGGATCTTCTTTTATATAATCTTAGAACTCATTTACTTCACAATTATGGATATGGAAACTTTCAATATCATGTTTGTGTAGTTATGTACAATGTACATGTCTAGAGTTCTCCAGGGTTGCTCCATTCATTCTTTTCAAGAGTGATAATTGTGGAGTATGTGGCTCTTTGAGTTGTTGTTAAATAGGCCAGGCATGTTCAATAGAAGGAGTACAAAGCTTTTTCGTCACACTTTCCAAAAATATGGCGGTATAGTGAGATGGCATTCAAAGCTATTGAGAGTGCATACCAAGTGTTATATGAATTGTTAAATTACAAATTGTTTGCAGGAATGTTTGTTCGACATGTTACAGGTTATGGGATTGCTATGGATAGCTTCATTGGGGTGAATTTTTGCAAAACGAGGCTTGGAATATTAACATTATTTTAGATCATGGGATTTTGTTGGAAATAAAAAATATTATGGGTGTATTCTTCATATTATGTGGTAGAAATAAAATGCAAGTTGGATCATAGCCAAAGGATTCTAGTAGCCTAACAATGCCTTCTTTACAAGGGTAAACAATTGGATGATCTATCTTAGCTATTTGTTTATAATATATACAAAGATTCAACTCTTATCTTGTCACTATGATTCCATGGAGGAGTGGCAAGATTTGGGGTACCTTTTTCCTCAAAGCCAATTTCATTCAAGGATGCAATCCAATCCAATCCCTCACCTCAAGTAGCTCAATCCTTTGTCATTACTAGTCCATGTATAACTAGAGAAATATGATGAGGTGCTAGCTCTAGATATATCTTATTTGGAGGTCATTGAAATCTTATCTTTTTATAAAACAACTACAATAACTTGTCATTTTAATGGGTTTTGGCATTGCACAACATATTTGTACTAGTGGATTTATTTGAACTAGACGAAGAAATGTGATGTATTTTTTTTCTAAAGGGTTCTTTGTAGTTCAGTTTATTATTAGTGATGATGATAAAATTTTTCTTGAGGAAGGACCTTGGATTCGAGGAAGAGTAGGTCTCTTCATCGCCCCATGGTTCCTGGAATTTGACCCCTTTGCACAACTTTTAGGTGTCATATCTACCATCAAACATGTCACCTTTATGAATCTTATCCTCAAGCAAGAGATCATTTAAAGAGGATAAAGGGTCATCCTTCCAAATCCAAAAGTTGGTAGCCATATGAGCTCTCACTCTCGAATGATGTGAAGGAGTTTAGAAGATATGCCCGCAATAGAGGTAGATAAATGTAACAACGAAGAACTAGAAGAAAAAATTGAAGACTTAAGTTAGACATCAAAGGTCCAAGAAGCAATTATGAATTATGGGAGGAATCTCCTCTTGCAAGAGATAGTTGTTAATGAAGTCCAAACAAGAGGAATGAAAAGATCTCATGAATATGAAATTTGTTATTATGAAAAGGTGCAAGCTTTGATTTCAAACTTAGGGATACATAATTTTGATTTGCAAGTATTTATTGGGATCCTCTACCATGGGGATGGATAGAGGTCAAAAAGAAGAAATGAAAAAAAGGTTGTATTGCGATTAATGTTCCTTGTTAGTTTGTGACACCTATTGTTGGTGCATTCTCTTTAGCTCTTATATGTGTTTAGTGAAGATTTATGAATGATCCTAGGAACATATGAAAAATGCCAACTTTTTTTTGTAAGTACACATGGAAAAATATATTATTCTAGGTGTAAATAATTCAGACAAAAAGTCTTAGTTGTTGGTCTACCATCGAGGAAACCAGACTAGCAACAAAGAAAGAGATCTTCTATCCAAACAATTTGAACCAAGTTTTTTCCTAATGTATTTCTATCTAGATAAACATTGTAGAGAAAATTCTCAGATCTGCTAGATGCTAAAGCATAGCTATTACTTCTCTTTATTATACAAAAAGAAAAAAAAAGAATAACATACTAATTATTCAACTAGAGGAGGAGCCTGCGGCTCATAGGTGTTGTTGATTGTAGCTTCATGAGACATCCTACAGATCGTTCTCCTCTGGACTGAGTTGAGACATTTGTGTGAGGGAGTCCAAGTGTTGGGTGTGCCCATGTGATGGGCATGCGTTAGAATCTGGACTGAGTTGTGATGACGTGTGGTCTCTTGTCTACTCCTCTGGATTGATTTGAGATGACTTGAGATGGTCTCTTGCCTTGTACTCCTTTGGACTGAGTTGAGTTGTCTTGAGATAGTCTCCTGCCTTGTATTCCTATGGACTTAATTGATTCATATTGAGATGGCGCTCCAGATGGTACTCTTGTGGACTCAGTTGAGTGATCTGTTGAGTGTGATGTCCCTATGGCTGAGCACAGGTGGACATGTCCCTAGTGGCTAAGAACTAGAGTATGAGAAAGATCCTTTCTATATTGTCTGAGAATAATATTTACTTGCAACTCTAATTTATGATGTAAAGGATACAAGTCGGCCCCACCACATGAAATATAATTAATATTGTGTAATGATTAATTATATTATTGAGTTAAAGAGGTCGGCCCTATTGTGCCAATAGAAACACCTTTTGCTGTGTCAATTCTTGTATAAATAAGAGTGGATCCCCATTGTGGATCACACTCACTCACTTGTCATCTCATAATTTCAGCAAGCACTTGTACGACTTAAGTGCACACCTCTCTTGGGCGCTAGTTTCTAGGTTTTGGTAAGTACCCTCTTGTGTGCTAAGGTCTATGGTGTGGGGGATCTTCTCTTGAGAATATAGAAAAGGATTGCTGGGTTTTTCCCTTGATTGAGAAGGGTTTTCCCATGATACTTCTTGTGTACTTGTGCATGGTTATTCTCTTTATGATATTGGTTATTGCAACACTAGTGTATGGTATTACTGCATTGTTTATGGTTCACACACATGCTAAACTAAAATAAACTACATGTGCATGAGCTCATTATTAAAATTCAACATGGTATCTGAGCATATTTCCCGAAGAGACCATTGCACAAGCCATTGAAGAAGCCATCCATCCCCCCCTTGCTGCAATTGCAAAAATGACTCCCCTTATTTTGCTAGTTTCAACACTTTCCACTGTAACGTTGAGGCTAATTTTTGCATAGAAGTGTATGACCTCCTTCAACAGACCTTGAAAGACTCTTAGATTCAAAATCGGAGAATTTTTGATTTTTGGCCCTAGGGTTTCTAGGGTTTCTGCATAATTTTTGGTTTTAGGGTTTCTGCAACGCATTGAAGGATTTTTGCATCTCACCAGTGTTCTTCTGAATTTCAAGGATTATTGTTGGTAGTCATAAGTCCAATGAAACCTAAGGTTTCTAGCCTAACCTAGCCGTTATGTTTCCTAGCCTAGCCGTTAAGGTTTGTGGAAGAATCTGCAAACCACGAGGAGCAAAAATTTTGTGGAAGATAGGCTTGATGGATCAAGAAACTTCAGTTCATGGAAATCAAGACTACATATTACCCTGGAAGAGGATGAACTATTGAGTTTTATAGAAAAGACTCTACCAGAAATAGCTACCGATGAAGAGAGGGATGATTGGAAGGAAGATGACATCAACGCAAGGAAGATAATCATTTATTCAATAAGAGATCATCTACTACCTCGTATTGCTACCCTAAAGACAAATTATGAGATGTATGATGCATTGAAGAATATGTTTGAGAGTAACAACACCCTTAGAGCCCTTACATTGAAGAATCAGCTTCAACATATCAAGATGACAAAAGTGGACACCTTTGCTATGTTCTTCATGAAGATTTCAGAGATCAAAGATCAACTAGGTGCCATTGGAGAAACCATATCAGACAAAGAACTTGTCTTGACTACTCTCAATGCTCTTCCAAGAAATTGGGAACCGTTTCTTCAAAGTATCAGTGGTAGAGAAGATCTACATGGATTTGATCGTCTATGGAAAGACTACACCCATGAGGAAACCAAACTTATAGCCGGAGGAGTGCAAGACTCCCCTCATGATGACAATCATGCTCTTGCCTTTCATACAAAGAAAGGAAGAAGAAATAGAAGAAGTTTCAACAAAGCATTCAAAGACAAGAAAACTTCATCTTCAAGTCATGAACACAGAAAAGATAATTCAAAGATTCAATGTTTCAAATGTGACAAGTATGGACACATTGCAAGAAATTGTCCTACCAGGAAGAAATGAAGACAACTTGCATCCATTGCTGATGTTGATCCAGAACCACATTAGAGAGATTAAGAAATAAAAGATGAAGCATTCTTCTTCATATCAACACTCTCAGGTATGGTTCCCACCGATAGTGATATTTGGTTAATTGACAGTGGTGCTTCCAAACACATGACTGGATATAGAGATCATCTGACATACCTTGTTGAGAAAGAATCTAGTCTACATGTTGTACTTGGAGACGATGCACAATATACTGTGAAAGGAGTCAGAACTTCTACATTCCAACTAGATTCTGACATACCACTTTAGTTGAGTGAGGACTGTATGTACCTGGGATGAAAAGGAACCTTGTGTCTATTTTTTCCTTTAAGGATAAAGTCTACAAGGTTACCTTCTCTGAAGGAAAAGTTATTGCATGGCACAATAAATCACATATGAATTCTGCCCGAGTGATTGGTGTTCAAGAAAAAAACTTGTACAGGTTGATTGTCCGACCAGTCCATGCCTTGTTACATAATACTATAAACTTGAGTGAGCTATGGCATAGGATACTTTCTCATATACATTATAGATCCCTTCCCGCTCTGGGGAATATGGTAACAAGACTTCCATAGATACATATTCAACATGATGGTGTTTGCAGAGGTTGTTCTCTTGGAAAGAATATCAAGGGGTACTTCTTGAGCAGTGACAACAGATCCAAGGGGATCTTGGACTTGATACATTCATATGTTTGCAGACCCATGACTGTTGCTTCCTTGAACGAATATTTTTACTATGTGCTCTTCATTGATTATCACTCTCAAAAGATGTGGATTTACTTCTTGAAGACCAAGGATGGAGTCCTTGCAAGATTTAAAGAGTTTAAATCTTAGGTGGAGAACCTGACCAGGAGGAGGATCAAGGTGTTGAGGTCATATAATGGAGGAGAGTACACCTCTAGGGACTTCAGTGATTTCTGTATTGAGGCAGGGATCAAGAGGGAGTACACCATTCCTTATAACCCTCAGCAAAATGGGGTTGTAGAGAGGAAGAACATAACCATCATTGAGGAAACCAAAGCGATGATACATGATCAAAATCTACCTATGATTTTGTGGGAAAAAGTATCCATGACAACTGTGTATGTTCAAAACACGAGTCCTCATCATATATGGAAGAACATGACTCTAGAAGAATATTTCACCGGAGTGAATCATGAGGTTGGACACTTCACGATATTTGTGTTTCCAGTATACATTCATGTACCCAAGGAGAAGAGGACCAAGCTAGACCCTTCATGCAAAAAGGGTACATTTGTGGGGTACAATGAATGTTTGAAGGATCACCGGATCTACATCCCTGGTCAGAGACATATTGAGGTGAGAAGATATGTCACCTTTGAGGAAGAGATAGCCTTTTGAAGATCCAGAGAATCTCAGATGGAGATTGAAATCGAGATAGTACCTTCTCCCCCTTCAACAGTTCACATGGAGACATTCACTGATCCAGTTGATCCTGTAACTCCAGTTGATGTTCCCAGAGACATTTTAATAGGCCATAAAAATGCCTGCCTGGGCTTGACTGACTCTGCAGGAGGCAAAGGGACATGCAACTCCTCAAGGTACATTCCGAGAGAGAAAGAGACCACAGATAGTTTCGAGCTATGTTTCAATCATGAGCTACATCATTGATACCGAGCCTTATTTTCACGGAGAAGAAACAAGTTAGTAGGTATGGCAAGCTGCCATGACATAAGAGTATCAGTCCATCATGAAGAATGATGTGTGGGATATTGTTCCAAGACCAGAAGGGAATTTTGTAGAGACTTCCAAGTGGATCTATAAGATCAAACATGTAGTGGATGGAAATGTTGAGAAGTACAAAGCGATATTTGTAGCTAGAGGATTCTATCAGGTGGAGGGAATTGATTATGAGGAGGCATTTTCTCCTGTATCCTGATACACTTCCATCCGTACAATCATTTCCCTAGCTGCATCCATGGTTTGGAGACTACATCAAATGTATGCAAAGACAACCTTTCTCAATGGTGAGAATGAGGAAAACGTTTACATTGAGCAACCATATGGATTCATGATACATGAGCAGAAGTCTCATGTGTGCAGGTTGAAGAAAGCCCTGTATGGACTAAAGCAGGAACCTCATGCTTGGTATAAAAATATTGATGGATTCTTGACGAGTTTGGGTTTCAACAAGAGTGTTGTTGATCCAAACCTATACTACCATATTGTTGATGTCGAGTGCCTGATTTTGGTCCTATACATTGATGAATTATTCCTCACCGGTTCAAAAAGTCTTATTGATGAATGCAAGCGTGCATTGACTTATGAATTCGAGATGAAGGACCTGGGTATGATGCACTACTTCTTGGGACTAGAATTATGGTATAGGACTGATGAGATTTTCCTGAGTCAAGGAAAATATACAGTGGAAATATTGAAGAAATTCGGTATGATAGACTGCAAATCCATTCCTACACCGATGGTGATGGATATGAATAAAATGAACGAGGCTTCTACTGATTCAAGAGAGATTGATCCACATATTTACCGACATCTGATTGGATCATTGATATATCTGGTTAACACTAGACCTGATATATGCTATCCAGTAAATGTACTCAGTCAGTTTATGAGTTAGCCGAGACAGAATCACTGGATAGCAGCGAAGCATGTGTTGAGATATCTACGAGGAACAATTGGATATGGCCTGATATATGCCTTCGGTGTAGACATGATATTGTAGGGATATGCCGATGCAGATTGGGCAGGGAGCACAGTGGAACAAAAGAGAACATCTGGTTATTGTTTTACTTTGGGATCTGCCATGGTTTCCTGGTGCAGCAGGAAACAGAGATCGGTGGCCATGAGTACTGCAGAAACATAATACATAGCGTTATGTGTGTCAGTCCATGAAGCAGTGTGGCTTCGCAAGATCCTTGCAGATTTATTTGGTCATGAGATGGATTCCAGTGTTATCCATTGCGATAACGAAAGATGCGTGATTCTCTCAGAGAATCCCGTGTTTCACGATAAATAGAAACACATGAGATCAAATACCATTATATTAGAGATATGGTGCAGAGGAAAGTAGTACACGTGCAATACCTTTCTACACATGAGCAGGTTGCAGATGTCTTGACCAAACAACTTTCCAGGATGAAGTTCAAGTACTTCCATGAGAGACTTGGCTTAATGGAGAATGCCTCCCTAGTTGAGAGGGAGTGTTGTTGATTACAACTTCACGAGACATCCTCCATATTGTTCTCCTCTGGAATGAGTTGAGACATCTATGTGAGGGATCCCAAGTGTTGGGTGTGCCCATGTGGACTGACTGAGTTGTGATGACATGTGGTTTCTTGTATACTCCTTTGGACTGAGTTGAGATGACTTGAGGTGGTCTCCTATCCTGTACCCCTCTAGAATGAGTTGAGTCGGCTTGATATGGTCTCCTTCCTTGTACTCCTATGGACTTAGTTGAGTCGGCTTGAGATGATGCTTCAGATGGTACTCCTGTGGACTCATTTGAGTGATCTGTTGAGTGTGATGTACCTATGGCTGAGCACAGGTGGACGTGTCCCTAGTGGCTGGGCACTAGAGGATGAGAGAGATCCTTGCTATATTTTATGAGAGCAATATTTACTTGTAAACCTAATTTATGATGTAAAGGGTACAAGTCGGCCCCACCATGTGAAAGGTAATTAATATTGTGTAATGATTAATTATATTATTGATTTAAATAGGTTGGCCCTAATGTGCCAATAGACACATCTTTTGCTGTGTCAGTTCTTGTATAAATAAGAGTGGATCCTCATTGTGGATCACACTCACTCACTTGTCATCTCAAAATTTCAGACCTACTTGTACGACAAAAGTGTGCATCTCTCTTGCTGGTTTCAAGGTTGTAGAGCACCTTCTTATGTGTATCTAGGGTTTATGGTGCGGGTGATCTTCTCTTGAGAATATAACGAAGGGTCGCTGGTATTTTCCCTTGATTGAGAAGGGTTTTCCCATGATACTTCTTGTGTTCTTGTGCATGGTTATTCTTCGTGTGATCTTGGTTATTGCAACACTAGTGTATGGTATTGCTGCATTGTTTATGGTTCAAGTACACACTAAATTGAAATAAACTACATGTGCATGAGCTCATCATTAAAGTTCAACAATAGAAATGGTTTGGTACTGCCGGCTTGCTAGTCTGTATCGTCGTAGCTGAGCTGGAGGAAGGGAGTCATGCTAGAACCTCTCGAAGGAGAAAATGAAATTCATCTAGTTGCAACTGTATGGTGTTATGCGCGTCCTCACGTGTCTGCAACATTTAACCCAAAAACATTGTTTTCCAATATTTGGATTCGCACCCATGCGAGATTCCTATGTTAGGAACCCAAGTTATGATATCCTCATCTACCTCTTGAGTCAATTTCAGGGTTCTTTCAAGTCTATTTTTCTGCCTCCACCTCCTCCAGTTATTTTTGGATGTGAGGTGGGGTTACTTCCTGAAATATTGCCATTATCGTTTGAGCTTCTCGTCGAACTCAAGTGCTGGGAGTCCTCCCTCCGCTGTTGCTAGAAGATGACTCTGTAGATGATTCCCACTCCATGTATGTATCCATGGCAATAGCCTCTTCGGGGATCCATTGTGCTCTCAACCTATTTCCCAAACCCAAGGCGAAGGTGGATTGGATGTTGGCTTGCTATGCTGCTAACTGTGATGGCCCTCTCCTACTAAAGCATTTTATACTGCACACCTTTGATTGTTCAACTAGTTCCTATTATTCCGGGGAGCAACAAATGACCCGAAATCTTTGCCACACTTGGTTTTCATACTGCCCCTGCTTGAAATATCGGAGGATCCGACCATCGAGGCCATGGTACTGTTCTCCATTGGTTTTAACTATCGCATTGTTCCAATGCTATACCTATAGTCCTGCATACCTATCTCCAGACGTATGTCGCTTGCACTCAATCTCCTTCAGGATCCTTGACAACTATTCTCGGGAGTCCTAGTTACCGAGGCGAAGGTGTCACGTTTAAGTTTCATTAAATAAGACATCTACCAACCTGGAGGGAGCGTCGACAGTGAGGTTTCTGAGACCTTTCATGTGTGGACATGGCAAGCATGACTATCCCAACTTCTTGTCCATGTGGAGAATTGGATCATCTCCCCATATCCCTCTCCTCCCTATCACCCCATTAGGATGCAACCTTTTTTCTTTCTCTGAATAAGAATTATGATTTTTTTTAATTCAAAATAGTAATATTTACAAATAAATTAATAATAATAATAATAATAATAATAATTAATAAATTATTTTCAAGACAACAATTTATTATTAAATTATTTTTCATAATAATAAATTATTTTTAATGGGGTGCTAGGTGAGGGGGAATCATTCTTGGCTCCAGAGGAAATAAAGAAGTTATATATGCACGGGGAACTGATATTACTATGAATAATTAAGAAAAGACTAACATTCTTCAAAGGAATCCTATAACTTAAAGATCAAGGAACAAGGGAAGCATCCATGGTGGGATAATTAATGTTTGTTCTTCAAGAAGTTCAAAACAAGTATCTTCCTGGACAACATATCCTAGCTTTGTTAGTGAACACAATACTTCTAGAAGTGCAGTGCTTTGATAAGATTGATTTCTTTCACATTCTACACCAACAAAAGTTTTGTAGATCATCAAATGAATTTGGGTGTTGGATTAAACCTCGGGGGAGTTCTATTCACTTACACCCATAGTGAATTATTAGATATGATGGGAGATAACATAACTAACTTAGTAAATATTTCCTCTATGAATTGACATGTATTTATGAATTGATAAAGTTTTATTACTCCACTCATTACACTTGTGTGAAATATTAAGAATGTATTGGTAGTTCAACCATTTTTTCAATGTGGGTTATTTCATCGAGACAAGTGCTTTCTCTTGTTTGTTTTGGGAGTTTGGTGTCTTTGGGTTTCTATGTTGATTCTAGAGATGCATTAGGAAGACATATCAATGGATTTTGTACTTGGACCACTAATAACATGATAAAGAGTTGTCATGATGTTTATTGTGATTGACATGTTTTCGAAGATGATGCACTTCGTGCCTTATAAGAAAACCAATGATGAAACATATTGTGTAGAGAATTTTTTTAAGCTAAGAGTGAAAATTCATGGATTATGAAAGAAGATGACAACAAATAGAGACAAAGTAAATTTACTAGTCAATTTTTGTGATCTATAAATTTCTTTGGATATTTGATTGTTAGCTCACCAAAATAGAGCTAAAAATTACAACTACTATAGTTACAATTACAAGTACTATAGTGAGCCTATGATTGCGTTAGTACTTTAACAAAAATAAAAACACACCATTCCAATTCTTTAACTCATTTTACATAGAAAAATATTAATAGCAAAGGCACACATTGAAACAACATATTTACCATGGGAAATGTGAAGTCAAAAACCCATTAATAAATGAAGGATTGTGCTTTCATATTTTATAGAATGGAGATTACACGACATATTACAAAGTCGTCCAAACTTTTAGTGAAGTTGTGAGACACTAAGTTTGCTATAGTACTCTACAAATTCTCTCTCTCTCTCTCTCTCTCTCTCTGTGTGTTATGTTTAGATCTCCTCTTAGAATTAGGGTTAGGTTCAGGGTTTCAAAACCCTCTTAGAATCTTCATCTTACTTCTAGAAGTTTTAGTGTATTTCCATACTTTAATAGCTCCACATGTATGAATTACAATGAGTTGACATGGCTTCCACTTGGACATGTGGGGAATAATTAGGCTGATATCTTGTTGGGGGCATAAATTTTACTTATAGAATGCGTTTGATGAAAATGACCCGCTATTGGAAATTAAATGACCCATAGAATGAAATAAGGACCTTCAAAACACATGTATTTTATGTTTGAGACCCCAAAATTCCATTTATTTTACCAAAAAAGTTCTAGTCCATTAATGCGATTTATAGGATTTGACCCAAACCAACCCTTCTAGATCCCAAATTCCATCAATTCCAAATAATCAATAAAGTCATTTAATAACTATTTATATCTCTTTTGGATCATCCCTACCTAATTCGGGAGGCTTTTGGTCTCTAAAGTCTTTATCTTCGAAGGAAATGAGAAAACCGTATTCCTAAGCCTTCTCCTTGGAGTACTATTTGGCCTAGGATTACAGATGTTTATTCAATCCCATCTGCCAAATTTCTTGTTGACCCCTTTTGGTCCTCTAGTAATTATGCATGTACATTTGGTTCTAGATATTTCATGGAATGTAATATTTGACCATCTTTGTCCTCATTGAGCATGGATGGATTGTATAGTTTTAGGCTCTTTACATATACTACTAAGTAAATGCACAAGTGAGGTGGACGATTAAGTCTGTAAGAAAATTTTCCTACCTTCTCCAATATTTCAAAAGGTGTATATCTCAAGGCCTTAACTTTCTTTCCAGGTCCATGTAACATTTCATTATTAAGGTACAACTAAAATATCCCTCCTACTTGGAAGGCATTTTCAACCCTATGTTAATCATTCTCAACCTTGTGATTTTCCTGAGATTTCATCAACTACTCCTAAACCTGTAAGTGTACCTATTTGATCCTATCTATTAACTTATTTTATTTAAATGTGTTAGATGAGGCTAATTCCCTTGATTCAATTTGTCCATATACAATATACATTTGTGATAGTGGTAAATATCCAAATAAAATCTCAAAATGGGACTTATTGGGCGAAGTGTGGACAACCATGTTATATGAATGTAGTATGTAAATACAATTTTCATCACAAATATGTGGGCACTTCTAATTGGATCCTCTCATACACAAAACCAAACTCCTATTGACTGCCTATGCCTGATCATCAATATGCATGTGAAAGGTAGTGGATATCTTCAACTTAGTATCCATGTTTTCCCATAATGAAGTCCAAAATGTATTGATAAATATAGTATCTCTATAATAAATGATTCTCCTTGGAATACCAAATTGTACTTAGACCATTTCATATAACAAACTTGTAGCTTCTTGTCCCCTAATGGTCTTCTTACAAGCCATTAGAATGCACATCTAATTGAACCTATCAACCAAAACATATTTAAGGTAGTCAATCCATTTTAATTTTTGTGACAAACCCCTAATAAAGTCCATGGATGTGATTTCCCATGGCCTTGTAAGTATTCAAAATGGATTGTATAGTGATTTCTTCCGGTTATGTTTAGTCTTTCTAGTAATGCATAATATACAACCTTTGATAATCCTAGGTACTTATTATTGCATATTGTCCCAATAAGCATACCTCTATAGGTTAGTCACATTCTTCCTAACAATAAAATTGCCAACAAACTTATATGTATGGCCCACCCCTATCAATTGTACTCTTTCTTCCTTTGGTACACGACGCTTCCTCATATTGTAGAGTAATCCATATTGGAGATGGTAATTAACATTTCCTCATTATCGTTGACCTTGTAATTGTCGATACACATACTTGAAGTCCTAATCTTCTGCATACTCCTCTCTACATGCTTCATGGGTGAATGGATCCTAGAGTTGTGATTTTTGGTGCCCGCGGTCTAGATACAAAAATTAACCAACTTATTGGTAGTTATCTTCTTATATTTAATCACTAGATGACAGTGTTGCATAAATCCCATCCATTTAAAAGGTTTTGATTGTTGGTGCTTACTCTATTTAAGTGCACAAGTATGGATGATGTTCTCCTTACCAATATAGTTCTTCCACTTGATTGTCAATGCACAAATTTCAATGTCATATGTAGGGTAGTTTAGTATCGCTTCATGGAATAAATTAACACTACTCCCATTAACCTACCCATGAGCATAATTTTCTACTCTAAATGACTTATGAAATTTAAGTAATGCTAGGACCAATGCTTGACTAATGCTTTGCTTCAATTATTCAAATGAATTCTATTGATTCCTACCCACTGTAAACTCTTCCCACTAGTTGTTATAGCATGAAGTGGTGCTATCACATCTGAGAATGATGCTACAAACTTTCTTAAATATTTAGAAACTCTCAAAAAACTTGTAAGTTTTGTAATATTGGTAGGAGCGGATCATTTAAGGACAACATTTGCTTTTGTAGTATCAATCTTCAACTCACCTCCATTGATCACATGCCCCAAGTAGGACTCACTATCAAACTCACACTTCTTTATGTTTTCTAGCAGTTGATGTTTTCTTAGTGTTGTGAATACCCTCTTTAGATATACAACACGCTTGTCACAAGTAAAAATAAAGACTAAAATGCCATCTAAATGTGCTATAAAAATGAATCTATGCATGCGTGTAACACATCATTCACTAAATACAAAATTATCAGGTATATTACTCAAATCAAGAGGCATTACTAACCACTGTAGGCCTTGCTTCATCTTAAAGGTGGTATTCCAAGTTCCTTCTTCCTTGATTTGGAATTGATGTTATCTAGATTTGAAATCCATCTTGGTGAAGTACCTTGTATCCTACAACTAATCTTATGAGTCATCAATCCTAGGAAAAGGGTAAAGATTCTTGAGATTGATATTGTTCAAAACTCTAGTCAATGCACATTCTCCAAGTCTCATCCTTCTTTGGTACTAAAATAACAGGGAAGTTGCATAGTGAGGCACTTGGTCTTATGACACCCTACTCCAAGAAATCTAAGAACTTCTGCAACTACTTATTCACCTCATCAGATTCTAATATGGATAGTCTATATATAATCCTATGTTGGTAAAGGATAATCTTGTAGTAACTATTTCTTGTGCTCCACTTCCTTGTTGGGTGGTATACCTTTTGGATTTTGGAACACTTATCTATTTTCTTGTAAAATTTCTTCTAGCTAATGCTTATGTTATTTCATACATTTTTTCAAGAATGCGTTTAGACCCATTGATTTAGTGTCTTTTTGGTTCTTTCTAAGAAAGAGAAGTACATACTTCTTTCTCGCGTTGATCAAACTCTTAGATTTTTTTGCACTCACCATATATATCTTAGAATTACACTTATGTGCATTGATGATAAAATATTCACCATTATTGGATAAGTAATATAATTTGTCCCATACCATGAAGATACCATCCCTCATATACATGTGGGGACTACCAAACACTACATTGTAGACATCAATAGGTACTGCATTAACTTCTATTTCATCACTAAAATTTTCAATAATAGTAAATCTATTCTTACACTACTTAATTTGACTCTACATACTCATTCACACATCCTAAAGGGTATGGATGATGATGGTCATGCATTTCTAAATTGAGCTTACTTACTAAGTCTTCAACACTAATGTTGACATGAGAACCAAAATCAAACAATGCAACAACCTTTTTCGAATCTTGATATGGAATGGCTATGTCATATCCTTCTCCTCTTTATGATGGCGGTTACTTGGGGTCACCTCCTTTTGCATTGTTTTGTAAACAATATTTTCTTCCACACATGAGTTACTTTCTATATCTCCTTTCCCACTTCCACAAGGAACTTCTTCTTCTTGGATTTCTCCTACTTGTGGTTCGTTGGATTTAGCTTTGGATGCAACTTACAACATTTTTATTTAATGTGACCATCAATGTTGCAATGGTCATGATGGTCATTAGTGTACTTACACATGTAGTCTAAACAATATTCTTATTCTCCCCTTTCCCCTTCTTCTCATCACCCTTATTGGATGCTCCATACTAGTTTGACTCATTTGAACTACTTGGTTGCATCTTTTTCTTGTTAGATTCAATGCATTGTTCCTACATGCATGCCTCCTCTATGGTATTAGGATTGAAGAGCATAACTTGCCTTTTTTGTGACTATGAATTCTACCCATGTACTTGATGACCATGACGTGGTTCTTGGGATTTATCCTAACCGAATGACTTACTTCTTGAATTCTATAGTGTACTCTTATACACTCTATCCTTGTTGTTGGTAGTAGTGCCACCTATTCCTCTAGTCCTATTCATTCCTGATAGGGCAATGGACTCGAGGAGGCCTTTGATATGTCTCACTTAGTTATCCCGCCCCCAAGCTAAAGGGCCTCAATGTGGTTTTACAAACAAGTATGTGAATGAAATTCTAGCTTTATTCTAGCAAAAAATATATTCTTCTCCTCACATTCATTCTGCACATTGAAATAGACTTCTAACTGTTGCAATCAATGGTTCAACTTAACCATGTCTAATTCACATTCATAGGGTTTGATCTTGAATTTTTCTTCCACTTTAAACAAGGGTTGAGAATATTGGTTACTGAAGTTCCCTTTTTTTAGCTTCGGTTCTTACTTCTCTTTCTTTAGTTCCTTGTGTTCTTTTGATTTCTCATGAGATTCAAGTTGTCTAAAAAAGGAGCCAATTTTTTTTTTCATTACTGCCCATACTCTTGGAAATGGTTGATACTTGAGCTTCCAATATGGTAAATCTTAACTCCCCTTCATCAATGGGTACTTCTCTATGCTCATCCTCCATCTTTGAGGATTGCAACTAATTCCTTACTTTTCTCTTGCCAATCTCAGGTTCTACATAGTACAACTATCCCTTGGAGTTAGAATTTGTAAATTGGGTAGGCATATACTATGCTCAAAGCACACAACACCCAAATAAATCCACTTTGATACCACTATGATCTATAAACTACCTTAGATATTGCAATGACCAACTAACCAATACATATCTAAAACTTGCAACCATTAAAATGACCCTATGCTTGATTGTGTGATTATATTTTGTATTGTTAGTGATTTAACAAAAGTAAAAACAAATCACTCAAATTATTTAACTAATGCCACATAGAAAACATAACTACAATAGAAAAGGAACACCATGAAACACAATATCTACCAGGGGAAGCTCGATGTGAGAAAACCCAACAAGAAATGGAAAATTGCATCTCTAGTTTTTTACATAATGGATATTACAATATAGATTACAAAGCGGTCCAAGCTTCTCGTGAAGCTATGAGACACTATGGTATGCTATAATGATCTGCCGATTGGTCTCTCTTTGTTTGGATAGTATCTCCTCCACACTCACTTCTCCTACTATGGAACAACAATGATGATGAAGGAAAGTAAATTGTTTTCCCTCTTACTAGGATTTTGATAGCTAGAATTAGGGTTAGTTTTAGAGTTTCAAAATTATCTTGGAATCATCATGATGCTTGTAGAAGTAAATAGTGGAATTCCATGTATTACTAACTCCACATGTGTGAATTAACGTGAGCTGACATCTTTGACACTTGGACCTATAGGGAATTATGTCATCATTGCCTTGTTGGGGGCATATGTTTTGTATAAGGACTTCATTTGATGAAAATAAATTAACATTGGAAAGCTATTGACCTTTAGAATGCAACAAGGACCTCCAAGATGCCTACCCTCAAGGTCTAAGACCCTAAAATTAAACTTCTTTGACCAAAAATTGGATGATTTTTCAGTTATGGTCTATAAGAGCATTTGTTTTGGAATTTTATCCAAACCCACACTTCTAGGTCCCAAATTTTATATGCCCAATTCCAAAATATTAATAAATTCATATAGTCACACTATATAGATTTATTTTTGATCAATTAGAGAACACAAGGGAAGAATATGGGAACACATATGCAATCCAATTCAACACATTGACCTCATATAGATGGAAAAACAAGGGTTGCAAATTGAATCCTTAGGAATATCTTTAGGTGCTTCACTGGACACAAGATGGAATAATGACATCACATTACAACATAGGTTGAATTCACATATAATAGCTCAACTGTGAACATGTGCACAATGTTTTCACCATTTAGAAATATGTAAAAAAAGGCTTGAGAGGAGTAGTATACTTTATTAATATGCCAATATATATGAAAGAGTGATGGAGTGGAAACATTCACAACACATACATATAAGGTGAATACACAGGGCCATGAAAGATTGAAGAAAAAAAACATAGAGTATAAGGAGCTCACAGATGCATGAAAAACACATGTAGTTTCCATTTGGATTTGGTCATAGTGCATTCAAGGAAACAATGATATTAGATAAAATCCAGGGCTCCCATCTTGGGATAATGGCCCATCATAGGAATTACAATGCTACAACTAATAGCCTAGCCCACATGGCTTCTATCTCCTTCACTTCCCCCTACACACTTTCTCATCCTTGCCCACTCAGACACAAGTAAATGAACAAGACTCCCTCTTGCTCCTATGTTGTGTGCCTCTCACTCTCCTTATATATTCTTTTATAATTCCCTAATGACTAAAACCCTATCCCTAAATATCAATGGCCAAGATTAGATATTGTATCTCACAATATAACGATCATGACTTATTCTTTCGTTGAGATGAATTTAATCACCTAAGTCCCTCAACCTTACAAAAGTCACTTTAGTCATTACATAAAAGCCACTTTAACAATATAGAGAGTGTCACTCGGACACCTCCACATGCTAGGCACTGTCAATGCGGAAGTACCTATACAAGCTACCCCAAAAGATAAGACTCCCTCTTAGCAAGGCATGTACTTTTGGAAGAATCTTCTCCTAGATCAAGCTTTGATACCAAGTTGAATTTCCTACTAACCTATCACATGATAGTTAATTCCGAGAAAATTAAATTTACTGAACTAAAGCACAACTAAGTTACTCAACGAAAATATAAGTGGAAGCATTAACACAGAAACCATACACACATTGCACACGAGATTTGGATAAATACCCCTGGAAAAAACCTTGCAGGAAAACTAGTTTTGAGTTTGATTTTATTAGATAAAATCATGGGCTCCCATCCTGGGATAATGGCCCATCAGAGGAATTACAATGCTGCAGCTAATAGCCTAGCCCACATCGCTTCTATCTCCCTCGCTTCCCCCTTCACACTTCCTCAACCCTGCCCACTAGGAGACAAGTACATGAGAAAGACTCCATCTTGCTCCTATGCACTCATTGTGTGCCTCTAACTCTCCTTACATTTGCTTTTATAATTCCCTAATGACTAAAACCCTAACCAAAGATCTCAATGGCTAAGATGAGATCTTGATTCTCACGATCTAACAATCATGACTTATTCTTTCATTGAGATGAATTAAATCACTTAAGTCACTCAACCTTACAAAATTCATTTTAGTCATTACATAAAATACACTTTAATAATTTGGAGAGTGTCACTGGGACACCTCCACATTCCAGGAACCACCAACGTAGAAGTACCTGTCTAAGATACCCCAAAGCTAACACTCCCTCTTAGCGAGGCATGTACTTCTAGAATAACCTTCTCTTGGATCAATCTTCGACCCCATCAAATCTATTTCTATTGTAGATGCTCTCTCTGAATTGGAAGGCCCTCCTACTCCCTCCGCTGTACTCTAATATGATCTAAGATTCAAGATCCCCTTGGACCCCACTACATGCTATCCCAATAACCTGTACAACATACCCTCCCTGATGCCAAGCCTCACTGCTACATCCTAGGTAGCCGCTCCCTCTGAATGTATGAGTACCTATCCATCCTCAAACATCAGTGCATACCCCATGTCCTCCAATGATGATATTGAGAGAAACTTCATCCCTAGGACATATATCACTCCTCCCACCTCCAGAGAATCACCTGACTCTAGTTGGAATCTGACCCATCCAACCCCCTTTACTGCATGCATGGTTTCGACCCCACTTCCCACATGCTATTCTGAGTCTATCTCTTAAAAACTAAGGAACATCGACCTCATTCCTGTTATATGGCAAGACGATCCAACATTTCCATCTCGACAACCTTCTCAAATTTGGCCTTCTGGACCTACTACCCGATCCTGCTAGCCGCTGCCCAGACCCCTGCCCAAGGCTATACGGGGCTTCGCACAACCTCTCGCTGTTACCCGGGTCCTTTTATGGGATTCCCAGAGCCTTTGTGGGCTCTGTCCAACTATCCTAACCTAATTCTTGATAGTTATTCCCACAGCCTGGGGAACTTGCTCACTACCCGGGTATGTTGTCCGATGCCTGGACAATTTTGGGGTTGCCTAAATTTTTTTTGGCAGTCTTCCCACTACCCATACCTACCTGAGGGCTGCCTAACGACTCTGCCTACTTCTTGTTTTTCTACTCTGGCTCTATGGACCCTGATGGGCGACTATCTCTGTAGTCGAAACTGCTACAACCATGTCCCAAGAAACAAACTCCCCTCTGCGGCTTATTTTGCAGCTATCGGTTGCTTCCTAACAACAACCTTTAGTCTGGTAACTTGAACCTCCTCTATGTGGTTGACTCTTGGTGACTGTCTGCACCTGCTCATGCCCAGCCGCGTCCACAACCCTCAACGCTCTGTTGGTGTACATGCCGTCGATTTCTCCTTGCCAGCTGCAACACCACGCTGTTATATATCGACGACTAGTCTCTCTGGAAGATCCTTCCATTCATAGAAGAAGAATAAGTAATTTTAACGTCCACGAGGCTAAAAATAGCCTATGGGACAGACTGCCTCACACACTGATTTCAACAATTCATCCCTTTTCCTGTTCAACTTGATGATGAGCTCCCCTAATTTCTCCACTGTCCCCTCGCTGAATAAGTCATTCCAAGACCTAGCTATCAAGATATTTATATAGTTGTCCCTGCTATCTTTGAAAGCTTCACACTCTAAAATGAAATGCTTTTCTATTTCCACTTTTCCGGAGGTGCATAACACACACACCCTTTCTTCCCAAGCTTCTTTTGGTCTTTTCCAGTGCCCAATTTTACAATGGAGTTGATGGGAATTGGTTCTTAATTGGGCAATACACATTTTGGCTCTCCAAGATATATTGGCCCCGATGTATGCTTTTTGATGATGATTGTATGTGGGGTTAAACTCTTCAATATAATACTCTTTCTTTCTCCCAATCCCTTTATCCCAAGTTCTCTTGTGGAACCTATCAATAACAAAAGCCTTTATCTCTTTATTGTTCGTAGGGCACTTGTTCAAGTGGATATCCCATTTACTAAGCCATTTAATATTTTTTCTCATCCACGTCTTCTTCCTTTTGCACAATATGTCATTGAAGATGACCTTAGGCCACCGACTGTCTTCCATTTGCTCAATTTTTTTTAGATATCTTATGAGACACACCATAGAAATTGCTTCAATAGGAGCAACCCCCATTTCACTCAACATGATATCATAAGGGACTGAACTTTTAATTTTAAACTTGTTTGTGATCAAGCGTTTTTGAATCTTCTCACTTTGTTTCTACTATAAGTCAGATGTGCTGCTGGCCCACACTTCACAACCATATAGAACCATCGGGATCACTAAAATCCCAAAGAGAGTTTGCATAGTATTCCAATCCCATAGCTCTGCTTCTCTGCATCTATTTTGAAAAGCATAGAACACTTTCCAACCTCCCAAAGTTCTTTTCTTTCTGCAGCCTTCCCAACTTAGATTTTTGTTGAAGTCAATTCCGAGGTATTTGTAATCTGCCACTTCTTCAAGGGTGTTGCCTTCAAAGTAGAAATTATGTTGCTTATGTTTTCTTTTGCTAGAAAAAATTACCACTTTCGTCTTTCTAGTATTCTTGCATTCCCACTGTACTACAAAAGTGCTCAAGGGAAATTAAGCGTTCTTGCAACCCAAGAGCGGATTTAGCAATCAGAATAAGGCCATCTACATACAAAAGAAGCCTTATAACAAACTCACCCAAAAGAGCACCATCACCCTCCTGTGAGTTTAACCACTCTTCAAGTTTGTCAATATATAAGCCAAAGAGGGTAGGGGACAATGGGCACCCTTGCTTGACCCCAATAT
>SNQJ01S0005685.1:0-25286 GCA_010110895.2 Picea sitchensis | reverse complement strand
ATCACTTGGAGAAATAAATTCAATAAACTAAAAATCAATTTGAATTCTAGAGACAATAATGGATGATGGCGCAAACAAAACAAACACATGAGTAATATTTAAAACTCCATGCGGAGTAGAAAATGGAGAAGGTGAAGGAAAATTTAACGAAGGTTTGGCTGAATTTCAGGAAAGCATCTCCTCGGCTACCAGAGTTCAGCGCAACCAAAGAGCCAGAGAAATAGATTAAATTAGGCTAGGAAGCATTGGAGGCATTGGCACACCAAGCAAAGGACCTCCAAGAGCAGTTGAAGGGAATGAAGTTGAAGTTTGAGGGACAGCCCAAAGAAATCCAACAACAACTGGAAAGGGTTGTCCTGGAAGGAAACGACGCTAGAGATGTGTTACATAAGAAGATCGTTGAGTGCACTACCATTTTTAAGGAAGTCAACAATTGTATGGGTGTGATAAATCGGTGCAACCAAGCATTGGAAGAGTTACGCACGAAAATCCAAACCCTCAACGAAAGAGTGCCCTTCGTTTTGATAAATAGAAGTTGTGCAAGCTACCACTGATCCGGAAAACCAAGGAAAAGAAGGTTGATTGAAAGAGCGCGCAACAGAAAGGGGATGGAACAAAAAATGGTTAGAGGCCAATGTACAATCAGTTTTGGGAGGAGCATTTCAAACAAAATCAAGAAGAGTAGAGAGATCACAGGCCCTCAATCAGCAAGAAAGGATTGTAATATAATGAAATAAGTGTATATTTTAATCTTGTACAATATTTTACTACAAATAGACTTTCAATAAAAGAACAGAAAATATACAATGGAAAATACACACATTACACAAACATTTTTCCCCTAGAAACCCAAACCAAGAAAACCAGCATATTTTATATTCATTCATAGTGATACATTGTTTACAGTACAATATACATATAGGAGACAGCGGCATCCAAAACCCTAACCCAATGACCTGGATTAGTCAACAACCCTAATTCCTTAACCGGAAATAGATAACCATCGGCAAAAACCATGTGCCAAAAAAACGCCCAACAATTGACATGAAAATTGAGGCAACATGAAAAACAAGGCAAAAATGTGACATGTTTCCCGAGGAAAAAACAATTCTCGGGGGTGATGCCCCCGAACCCCTGCAACCCTCGAAGGGGGTCCTAGTAGCCCCCCCTCAAACACCCTTGTTTTCCCAGTGCAACAGAGAAAACACTAAGCCTACTCATCCAAAGAATATAACACATACCCAACATTCTCCCACTTGTTGTTTTCTTTGCATACAAAGGGTTACAAGGTTACATAGTCAACAATGTCCATGGATCCTCTACACCAAGAGAAATTTTCAATGCTCACAGATTTTGTTAATGAATCTACAACATTTTTCAAAGTGTTCACCTTCATCAGCAACACTTTATTTTCTTCAACCATGTCTCTCACAAAGTGATATTTAATATCAATATGCTTTGTCTTTGAATGATAAGTCGAGTTCTTCACCAGAAAAATTGCACTCTAACTGTCATAATATATCCTTACATCTTGTTGTACCAACCCAATAGCTGAACACAATTTTTGTAACCATACTTCTTCCTTACTTGTGTGAGTGGATGCCATGTATTCAGATTTTGTAGTTCAAAGTACCACTACAACACGTCTTTTGCTCATCTAATTGTATTCAGATTTTGTAGTTCAAAGTACCACTACAACACGCCTTTGCTCATCTAATCAATTGCTCCTCCAAACAAGCTAAACACATACCCGCCAGTAGATATCCTATGATCCATATCTCCCCAACAGATCCACAAAACCATGTATGTCCAACACTCTCTATTCACTCATCCTCCTTGGTAGCATAATCCATAGCTAGTAAAGTAAGCACGCAGAAATACTTGAAAACCCTTTTATTGTTGTCAAATGCTCCTTCCTCGGTTTTGACATATACCCGCTTGAAAAACTCCTAACGATGTGTAATGTATGGTCTAGTAAATATCATTGCATACATTAAACTACCAACTCCAGACTGTGATATGGAACACGGTGACATGTCCTCGGCTTCACATGTGTCTTGGGACCCTGATCCACAAATAACTTTACACCCAATGAATAGGGACCCTGATCGGTTTACATTCCTACATACATAAACCTATGCAATATTGTTTCGACATATTTTCTCCGATGAACTGAATTGTCCTTTTCCGATCTCTTTAATTTACATGCCCAAAATGAAATTTGAAGTATCGAAGATCCCTTCATGTCAAATTTAGGAGGACAACTCATTTTCACATCCTAGATGGATCTCCTTGTTGTTTCCTATCAAATACATGTCATCCACATACAAGACCAAATAAATCAAATGATCACCAATTAATTTAAAATACACACAAGGATCCCTTTGCTTCTGTGAAGCCAAGTCCCATCATATAAGTATCAAATTTTTATACCACATCCTAGGTGATTTCTACAGACCATACGTAACTTTCTCACTGCATATCAGCTCCTTTTTTCCTTTCACATCATAACCTTCTCGTTTCTTCATAATGATTTCTTCTTCCAAATCCCCATGTAGGGAATGTTTTCTTCACATCCACCGGGTTTCTACTTCAAAATCAAATGCAAAGAACAAGAGACCAAAACATTATAGAAGTTAACTTGGAACACTAGAAAAAATCTCACTCAAAATCATTTCCCTCAACCTGTGAATAACCCCTTGCTACTAACCGAGCTTATTTCTCCACTTTTCCTTCTAAATTCAGCTTCCTTTTAAATACCCATTTTCTACCAATAGGATTTCTTCCAATTGAAAACTCCACTCATCTTAAGCCTCATTCTTATCCAAGGCTTTCCATTTCTTCATCCATGGAATTTTTCCATATATTTCCATCCCTCCCAATCCACTCACCTCCTCACGCCTCTAGGGTCATCATCACACATATACAAAGCAAAATTTGAATGGCAATCAAATGGAGTACAATTTTCCGCAGAGTTTCTTTCTTGAATCGATCTCATCAATACTAGAGTATGAGGGATTGTTAAGAACCAAACATCAATATAGCATGGAAACCTCAGAAAGTACTCAATGCCTTGAAACCGGTGATAATTTCAAATAATAAGCCTCTTTCGAGGGGGTAACCTTCTTTACCCCACTTAAATTTTCAAGTACAAGATGATTCCAAATGAAAATGTCTCCTTTGGTATATATATGCACTAGGAGGTATAATTACAAATCTCAATGGCCTAAAGTTTACATAAATAAAATAACATTACTTGGCTACATAATATGCCCCACTAAGGGGTAATGAGCCAACATTAGGGCTTTAACATGCCCTCCCTTTGAGACAAGTGTTGTCCATAACGCTTGAGTAACTTTGGATCTCGTATAAAAGACTCATCTTCCTCTAAGTGGAATCTCCAACCGTAGTTTCCTCCATTTAATGAGATACTAAAATGGATCTATTCCTTAGCCGAAGAACTCTTGTGTCCGTGATGGCTTCGTGTTCTAATATGATTTTTCCTTCTCATCAAGTTCTGGCAATATATAGTTTGAAATGGGATTCATTACCTATAACCTCTTTTAAGCATGAAACATGAACCTGGTACTCTCAGAAGATGCAGTGGCATCCAATTTGTATGCCATAGTACCAATCTTTGCAACAACTTATATGCCTATAGTACTTTTGGTGATAATTATTATCCTCTTGGTTTGCTTAGGACATCTCGCTTGTATGGTTGTAGTCTTAAAAACACCCAACTCTACTTCAAAACTTCTTTCACTACTGTATTGCTCGATCTCGCTGTTGTTTCATGCGATTCTGCCATGGTCAAGTTGTCCTTAATATTTGGGAATTTGTTGTTGATTCTCGATGTGATCTGGCTGGGTGCAATCACCGCCTTGAACCGATAATTTCTATATATTGTTTCCTCTGAGGGGCAACCTCCAATTCCACTTAAATGTTCAAGTACAGCATGATTCCTAGAAATGAAAATGTCTCCTTGGTATATATAGGAGACTAGGAGGTATAATTACAACTAATGGCCTAAAGCCGACATAAATAAAATAACATTACTAATATAATATGCCCCAATTAAGGGGTAATGAGCCAACATTAGGGCTTAACAAGGATCTTCTTATTATGATTCTTGTTCTTCTGTAGAGTCTAAATCATCATCCTTTAAATCAAACTCTATTTTCTCTAGTTCTTCCTTACTTGGTAGGAATTATTTTTTAACAACATCCTTCATTTCTCTAAATACCACATCTTGACTATACACAACTTTCTTAGTTACTGGGTTCCAAAGCTTATAACCTTTGATACCATCTTTATACCCAATATATATACACTTTGCAACCTTCTTATCTAGCTTACTCATGTTTTCCTTTGGAACATGAACATAGGTCTCACAGCCAAATACCTTGAGATGTGAGAGAGAATGTTTCTTACCAGTCCATACCTCTTATGGAGTCTTTTCATCCAGCATTGATGAGGGTGATATGTTGATCAGGTAACATGCAGTACCCATTGCCTCTACCCATAATTATTTCCCTAACCCAGCACCACTGAGCATGCACCTTGCTTTTTTCATCAGTGTCTTGTTCATCCTTTATGCAACTCCATTCTACTGAGGTGTATATGGAATAGACTTTTTCCTTGCTATATCGCACTTCTTACAGAATTCTTCAAATTCATTCCTGCGAAACTCTCTTCCATTATCTATCCTTAGCACCTTAATTATTTTCTTTGTTTGATTCTCAACAAATGCCTTAAACTCTTTAAACCTGTCAAAGACTTCAGATTTCTTCCTGAGGAAATATATACAATTATTCCTCGAGAAGTCATCTATAAATGAGACATAATACATAGATTTCCCCAATGATGGAATGACACAGGTCCAAACACATCACTGTGAACTAGCTGGAAAAATCCTTCTGCCCTCGTTGCACCAGAGGGGAATCTTACCTGATTCTGTTTCCCATATACACAATGTTCACAGAAATAAAAATCGATGGAGTAGTTAGACATACCTTCAACCATACCTTTATCATGTAGTAATCGAAGACCCTTCTCTTCTATATACTCCAGTCTTTGATGCCACAGCATAACCTTTTCTCTAGAGACTGTAAGAGTTCTTTCTTCTTCAACTCCAATATCAATAACAATGAAACTATTACACCCATCACGAATAGTGATTCCTTGCATATTATATATAGTTCCAAACTGAACTCCCTTCAGCAACACCATTTCTCCTTGAACCATCCTGTAGGTTTCATTTTCAAATATTATTTTTACCCCTGCAATGTCCATTTTTCTTATAGAAATCAAATTTCTGGCCAAACCTGGGATGTGAAAAACACTAAGTAGTGCTCTAATCCTTCCATATATGAGCCTCAACATGACTTTTCCTCGTCCTATGATTATGGTTGTCGATTCATCACTTAGTAAAACATTACCTCCATCATACCTTTCATATTCACAGAACCACTCCATGTGGGGAGTCATATGAAAGGATGCACCTAAGTCAACCAACCATGCCTCATTATCTTTGTGTGTTCTTGAAGAATTCAAGTACACATCCCCTCTTTCTTCCTTGGAGGTTTTTTCTTCTATAGAAGGAGTTTCTTCAGATCCCTTATTTTTCTCAATTTTGGATCTACATCGCTTCTTGTAGTTCCCTTCTTTTCTACATCTCCAACATACCTTTACAAACTTTCCTAGAGATTTGGATCTACCCTTAGACTTAGATCTCCCACTTGAGGACTTAGATCTATTTCTTTCCTGGGATCTTGCAAATAATGCATATGTGCTATGTCCTTCCATGTTCTTCCATCTCATCTCCTCCAACAACAAGGATGAGACCACTTCATCAAACTTCAAGGAAGTTGTATTACTACCTATGGCCACAACCAGAATATCCCACGAGTCTGGTAAAGAGCACAGTAAACGGATACACTTATCTTCATATGGTATTTTAATCTCAACAGATACTAACTGACTTACCACAGTATCGAAGGCGCTCAAATGATTTTTCACCAAGTCTCCATCTCTCATCCTGAAGTTATACAACTTCTTTCTCAGGAAAATATTATTTACTAAGGACTTAGACTAATATAATTTCCCTAACTTATCCCATAAATATTTGGTTGTAGCTTCCTTTGAGACACCGTCGAATTATTCTCTTCTCCTTCCAATCCAACTTTTTCCAGTCATCTGTTGAAGTTCTTGTAGGTGTAGTACCTGGATCCACCGTGATCCATTGATATATTTCCACCAACAGATCTTCCATCTTGAGCTTCCATAGCTCAAAAAAATTCCCATTAAACTTCTCGATCTCCATTTTCAAACTACTCTCCATTTATTTTCACCTAAAAAAATCAATACCATAGATCTCCCACTGTAACAAGGCTTATCACAGTCCCGAGCCAAACCCTTTACCACAAAGGCGTCCCCCTCAAGCCAACAAAGCTCTGATACCAAATGTACATTTTAACCTTGTACAATATTTTACTACAAATATATTTTCAATAAAAGAACAAAAAAGATACAATGGAAAATACATACATTACACAGATATTTTTCCCCTGGAAACCCAAACCGGGAAAACCAGCATATTCTATATTCATTCATAGTGATACATTGTTTACAATACAATATACATATAGGATCCAATGGCATCCAAAACCCTAATCCAATTACCTGGATTAGTCAACAACCCTAATTCCTTAACCAAAAATAGAAATCCATTGGCAAAAACCATGTTCCAAAAAACCGCCCAACAATGGACATGAAAATCGAGGTGACACGTTTCTCGAGGAAAAAAAAAATCTTGGGGGCATTGTCCCTGAACCGCCACACAGGGGGGCTATCGCACCCCTACAACCCCCCCTCAAACCCCCCTGCACAACGTAGAAAACACTAGGGTTTCTCATGCAAATAATATAACACATACCGAACAAGAAGAGGATTATAATGAGATTGAGTAGTGAGAATTGGTTTTACGTCAGATTGGGAATGTAAGGGAAACTATTATTGTATTATAGTAGAGGTAGTAAGAGCAAGAGACTGGAGAGAATATGATCTGGTCCTGTACTATCTTGAGAAGTACTTGTTGATTCTCTCTGGCATGAATTTGTATATGTTTGAGATCAGATGCACATGTATTTTGAGTAAGGACTCTGATATAATAGAATACCAATGGGGATAAAAATTTAAAGAAGACCTCTATATATGATGATTTATGTTTTCATGGAATGATATTATTTTATGTCTATTAGGCATTATGCTTTTGTATTTCTTTATGATGTTTTGCGCAATTCTATTCTTTTGTCTTGGGTTATGAGGTGTTAAAGACTATAATAAGGTTAATCTCTCTTGCGCAAGAATGGCATTAATCTTGATAACTTGTAAATCATACTAAGAATTATTTTTACCCTTCCCTAATTCTCATGTCTCGGTCACGCTTCAGGTGAGACTTCTTCCCAAGAAGTGTTAGCGCACTAGACTACATCGGTACCCTTTTGTTGGTAACCTGAAGAGGACCTTGGTCTGACAACTTTGTGCCAAGTACAGTACAACAAGTTCTAACAATAGATTGTGACAGTTAGAGTGCAATTTTTATGGCAAAGAACTTGGTTTATCATTCAAAAACAAAGCATATGGATGTTCAATATCACTTTGTGAAAGAAATGGTTGAAGAAAAGGTGTTGTTGATGAAGGTGGACACTTTGAAGAATGTCGCAGATTCATTAACAAAATTTGTGAGCACTGAGAAGTTCTCTTGGTGTAGAGGATCTATGAGAATTATTGCCTTGTATTTTTTACTATGTAACACTAGAACCCTCTATATGCAAACAAAACAACAAGTGGGAGAATGTTGGATATGTGTACTTATATTCTTTGCATGACTAGAACTAGTGTCTAGGTTGTGTTGGGCATGCAAGGGGGTAAGAGGGGGGTGTAGCACTTCGTTCTTGAGGGGTCACAAGTGGGAGGAGCCCCCCTTGTCCAGGAGATTTGGAGGGGGACGGGAGCCCACCTACATGGGGGTTCAGGGGTAGCACACCTGGAAAAAAAAAATTATCAATTTTCATGTTTGTTTTTGGGCAATTTTTCAGCACATGGTTTTTCATCGATGGTTTTCCATTTCCGGTTAAGGAATTAGGGTTTTTGACTAATCCAGGTCATTGGAACATGGGTTTTGTATGTCATTGGATCTTATATATATATATATATATATTGTATTGTATTGTAAAAAATGTATGATGAGATGAATATAGAAAATGTTGTTTTTCCCAGTTTGAGTTTCCATGCGAAAAATCTATGTGTAATGTGTGTGTTTTCCATTGTATATTTTATGTTCTTTTAGTGAAAATATGTTTGCAGTAAATAATTGTAAAAGGATAAAATATACACCCAAAAACATCACCACAGTACTACATGCTACATGATGTTTTGTTATTTATGGCATGCTTCCTTCTTAAGCACCTAAACTATGCACTTTGCCCTCATTCTATTGTACTCGCACTTCTTCACCTACTCTTTTATTTGTCATACTCATAATTTTGGCAATCTTATTTGTCATACTTATCTTCAAGCATGCTCCTGCATTGATTTCCTGTATGAATAATAAAACTCAATGCATCCTTGAATTGAACCTTCATTCTCTACAACATTCTTTATCTTGGCAAAGTTTTGGATCCTCAACTTTTAGAAATCTAAGTGTTTATTGTGCATGGCATGTTCTTCTATTTTACTAAGAACTATTTGTACTCAACGCTATGCATCTCGGTTACCTTCTTGTCCAAAACTCACTAAATCTCCTTTAGCCCCATTTTCAACAATTGTTTTCCTCAATCTGCCTTTACAATTTCTTTTTTTTCTTCATCATCCTCATTTATGACAAGTTCTTTTTCCTTGTATTCGTACAACTATTTGATTTTGAATATAAGTGATATATCAAAAAATTTAGGCAACTCAACTTCGTATTTGTTGTCACAAAATTTCTTCCTTATCTTTCAAGGTCTAATCTTTCATATTCAAGGTGTGTACCGTTGTGTTAGCTGGAAATGAGAGGAGAAGTAGCGTGAGACCGACGGATAAGGGCCAGTAGAGGTAAATTTGCAAGGAAGGATCTTCCAGAGAGACTAGCCATCAATGATAACAACATGGTGTTGTAGCTGGCAAGGAGAAATCGACGGCATGTGCATTGACAAAGGGTTGAGGGTTATGGACGTGGTTGGGCGTGAGCAGGTGTAGACAGTCACCAAGAGTCAACCACATAGAGGAGGTTCGAGCTACCAGACTGAAGGATGCTGCCAGGAAGCAACCGATAGCTACAAAATAAGCCGCAGGAGGGAGTCTGCTACTTGGGACGTGGTTGTAGCATTTTTTGCTACATAGACAGTCACCCAGCAAGGTCCGCAGGGCTAAGGTAGACAATCAAGAAGTAGGAAGAGCCGTTGGGAAACCCTTGGATAGGTCTGGGCAGCGGGAAGACTGCCCAGAAATTTTTGGGAAGCCCCATAATTGTCCAGGAACTGGACAACAGACCTAGGTAGTGAGCAGGTGCCCCAGGCAGCAGACATAACTGTCGAGCATCAGGCTAGGATAGTTGGGTAACGCCCAGAAAGGCTCTGGTAATCCCATAAAAGGACCTGAGTAGCAACGAGAGGTTGTGGGCAGCCCCGGAGAGCCTTGGGAAGGAGTTCGGGCAACAGGTAGCAGGTCCGGAAGGCTAAATTTGATAAGGTTGTCAAGATGGCAATGTTGGATCATCTCGCCATATAATAGGAATGAGGTCGATGTTCCTTATTGTTTCAGAGATGGGCTCAGACTAGAATGTGGGCAGTGTTGGATTACTGAGAGGGGGGGTGAATCAGTAATAGAGCAATTTAACCATATAATCCAAGTGTTATATCAATGAAGCATTATTATCCAATAACTGCAGAGTAAATAAGCAATGAACAAATGAACAATCATACACATACAGGTACACGATTTTCATTGAAGCAAATCGAGAAAACTCTTGAATGTTTTTCTTATATGTCTTGAAGAAAATTACGTCATTGGAAGCACCAACTTCCTTTGTTTTCGAGCATCAACTGGAAGGAGAATCCAATCCCCTAGTTTCTCATGATACAACCTGAGGGAGCTCCAACTCCCAATTCTCTGGCTACAACCGGAAGGCTACAACCCTAGTTTCCTGGGGCCTGGCACGAGGAAGCTCCAACTCTGATTTTCACAGCTACAACGAAGGCTACAACTCCCTATGTTCTCGGCTACAACCCGGGAAGAATTTGGCTACAATAGGAAGGTTGGCTACAGCCACGTCCTTGCTTATACCGCCACCACGAGTAGAAGTGAATAGTGGAACCAGCGTCACACTATCACTATGAGATATCTGGTTGTAAAATTTTGTATAACAAATGAACCATGCATCTACCGTGCATCAGCACAGTACCATAAACAAGTGCATCAACCATGCACCAACTTTGTAATCAACACGTACCATGAACAAGTGCATCAACCATGCCAACTTTGTAATCAACGTACCATGAACAAGTGCATCAACCATGCACCAGCACGTAATCAGCTTTGTACCCATGAACAAGTGCATCAACCATTACCAACGCAATCAACCTATACCATGAACAATTGCATCAACAATGAACCAATCACATTGCCAATCGTATCAACTACTCATCAATATGACCGTCAATGTGCCAACATCATCTAATCTTGTCTCAACCATTATTGCTCAACATGTACCTCAACCAAAAGCCTCATCAATTTCATCATCCAAATCTGATTTGGCACCTGCGTAATATGCGTTGTATATCATCACGATCGCAAACCTTCCTTAACAAAGACTAGCATTTTCATCAAACTTGTTTTAGTCTCATATGCCTAGTTTTGGATTAGTCAACAACCACGACTTGAAATAATCATAACTTTGAACTGTAATGTATAAAGATATAAGCGATACCTGTGTTCGCTAATTATCTTTTTATGCAGATTCCTCAAGTGGCACTGCTTGGAACCTCTCGAAAAGGATTTATAGCAAAAATGGCATGCATACCTTGCTGAATTCTAGAATAATCCAGAATTCAGAGAGCGACCTTGTAGAGTGCCCCGCACAAAATATTTGTTGAAAATGATCTGAAACTGTTACACATAATACTAAAGAAGCCTTTTACCCTAACCAAAACATTTGTCTCACTGAATTTTGATCTGTTATGAATAAGTATGACGTTTTTACCCAAAACAAATGATTTCTTGACTAGTTTGATTTGGCCGCAAACCCTATTTTCATGGAGTGTAACTCAAAAAATTAAACGACCCACAAGATGATTTTGAACCATAGATACTTGGATGTTTTCTCCTTTCATAGCAATTTCAGGATCTGAATCATTATAGAAAAAAATTAGCAATGGTGAGATGACCACAGAAATAACACACCTTAAGCACCTTCAAAAGAATTTATCTTTCCTTGCATTTAAATGTACTTTTCTTCCTTTCCTCATAATTTAAATCTAAAGATATCCATTTGTAAAACCTCAAACACATATAAGGATATTCAATATGATCAGTGTTTTCAAATGAGAGAATATACCTCTTATTATACTCTCAAGTAGCTTCCTTAAAAACATATTCTAGGTCACTTATTTACTTTCCTTATTTTAGGGTTGGGTCCACTTCTAATTTCTCCAGTAAAATTATTATTGAAGATAATTTATTTTGTATTCACTGAATTATAATACACACTCATCACTTCCTTTTATTGTTTACCTTTTAAAATCTCACTTAAACCACTTTGATTACTTTGACCTTTTTGGGGCTTCTAAATGACATGTAAGGGTCCTCTCCAACCCCGTGGAGCCGCAGACTCTCAAACGTGAGGAGTTATGTGACAGATTATCATACCATAGAAATGGCATGACATGTACTATCCATATATAATAGTATTATCTGAAAATATATGTCATAACTCATGCGTTACATGAAACAATCTTGGTCCATTACCCAAACACATGGTCTCCAACTTCTCATGGCCATAACTCTCCTAGCGAGCAGGAATATGTGATATTCCCACATACCACAGAGAAATGGAATGACAAATACTATCCATCTAGGATAGTTTCACCAACAATTCCTTGATCTTCTTTTTATTCCTCCATACAAGCATGGGTCCTCCTACTCCACAAAATATTTCACGAGTGAGGGCTTCCTGCTCAGGGGACCACTTTGCCAGGTTCATCCATTTGTACCTTATCAATCATGATAAGAAAATAATGAGTCATCTGCCATTTTTAACAATGCATCATATACCAATGGAACCACATCGATCCATCTTCATCCATGTATCAATGACAACTCATTTAGTCCATCTTCATCTATGCATTCTCGCTCGAAGGGACAATACCTATTATATTGCATCAATCATCCCGATCAATCAATCCTTTGACATCAATCAATTAGCGGCATCAATCAATCAAACCATTGGCATCAGCTAATGGCAAATTGATCAACAATCTCCCCTTTGGCATTGATGGCAATGCCTACATTGATGTCGCACCAATTGCAATTATTGATGTCAACATGTAGATACGTCATGTTTCTACATCAATAGTCAATGTGACTATCTCTCCCACATCAATCTCTCCATCAATGAACATCAAACTTACATCAGTAACGATTATCTCTCTTGCTGACATCAATGGAAAAGGGCCGTTATCCTCTTGGGGCTGCTCCCTATCACGAATTCCACTTTGATCTTCCTACGAATAATCTCTCCCCTTTGAACAAGGGATATCACTCGATGTAACAGAACCATGCTTGTCCTTCGCATCTGATAAATTTGATCCACCGGAACCATGCCTCTGTCCTGCATCAATAAATCTCTCCCCCTTGTCATCAGCGGCAAGGTATCTTTCCATCGGAGGTTTCTCCCACGAGGAATATCTCTTATGGTGCTTCCTCGTGTACATCTAAGACATATAAGATAAGCATTCAAAAAGCATTCATTTTGGGTAGAAATAACTCAAGTCTTTGGCGAAGATATTCAGGCTTCCGTGGAAGTGGTTTTGTAAATATATCACCACTTGTTCTTTACAATGCCTACATACTCAACTCGGATATTCTTTTCCGCAACATTCATGAAAGTGATACTTGATTGGAATGTGCTTAGTCTTGATGTGCATCAGGTTTTGAGATATCGATGGTACTTGTATTATCACAATATATTGGAATGGGCTCATCCACATACTCAACATGCTTATGTCTGCGTCAAGTTTTGTTTCATCAAAAGAACACGTATTACAACATGTTGTTGCTGCAATATCTCTGCCTAAATTTTGTAGATAGAATCGCAGATGATTGTTTTGTGCTTAGCCATGATACCAAACCTCACACCTAAGTATGACGTTGCTCCATTGGTGCTTCATGGGTCATCAATACTACCTTAATCTGCATCTGTGTGAGCCATAAGTGATAGATCTTTTTTCCTTTTGGATACCATAATCCAAACTCTTACGTTCCTTTGAGATATCCTGAAAATCCTCTTCTTCGCTAATACATGTGATTCCTTTAGTGTTGCTTCAAATATTTCCACCTGTCCAACTACCTTCATACATGCGTGCGGATGGCATGCATATGGTAGGTACGCCAATCATTGACCTATATTGCCCTACGATCCTTCAGACTTTTGAATCATCATCTTTGCTGCTCAACTTGCAAAGCTGGTTTTCGTAGGGTGATAACTGGTTGCAATCTTCCAATCCGAACCTATTTAGCATTTCTCACGATATCTTGGGTTTGAAAATAAAAATTCCTTGGTTGCTTGGCGGTATCTAAAGTTCGAGAAAGAAGGATGATTCTCCAAAGTAATGACATTCAAATTCACTCTGCGTGTCTTTTGCAAATTTGTGGCTTAAACTGTCATCATCACTACCAAAAATAATATCATCAACATAAGCTTCAATTATCACCCTTGACTTACCTTGATGTAGGGTTCTTTGTCGCACTTCCTTTCAAATACGCTGTTCGCGGTCTTATCGATGCGGAGTACCATGCTCTAGGACCGTATTTTAGACCGCTAGAATAGCCTTTAATTTACATAATTCATTGTTCTCGACAAGCTGAAATCATACGGTTGTTCAATGTAGACTTCTTCTTGGTTCCCCATTCAGGAAAAGCTGATTTTACGTCCATATGATATGCTTTAACATTTTTTGGAGCATGCATAAGCTAAAAGCAAGCGGATTTATTCCATTAAATGGCTGGGGCATATGTCTCTTCAAAGTCGTTCATTCAAGCATTGCATATCCTTTACATACCAATCCTTTGTTCCTTGTAGCCAACTTTGTTAAGTCTTCTTACAAATCCATCTCTGTCCATCTTGTCCAAGACTCTACTACTTGTGCAATATCCCAATGCTAACCCATTTATCATATACTATCAAACTATACTTATGCTAGTTGTTTTGAATATGTCTTCTCAAACTTCGCAAGCGGCTCTTTCGGAGGATGGTTCTTTGTTTTGTCACGGCTATCGCATAGACTCCTTGTCTAATATTCATATTACTTGAAGTCTCTAAGCCGAATGGCTCCGAACAATTCTGCTCGATGTGTATTCATCATCATCTTCATTGGTAGGTGATATCTCTCTGAGCTCGACTTCTTTCTTTCTATCAGGTGGATTCATCTTTCACTACAATGTCGGAAGGTACAATCTCAGACACGTTCCTTATTTGTCCTTCCCTTTCTTTCGGTTATTTTCCAAGCCTTTACGTATCTAACATCTTTCCTTTTCTACGTAGAATTTTCTTCATCTGGATTTTATTGTCGATCTTCGCGATCTACGAAAATTTTGGTGTTTGTTCACACAATTTCTTCTGTTTTTCTTATCCATACTTTCTTATATCACGATATCGGTGTGTCTTTCATCGGAAGTATCGATCGTATACGCCAATCCTTGGCTATGTCCCATAGTTATGACATTTGTAACACTCAATGTTCGATAGACCATAGAAACGCGATGCGCTTAGTTTATTTCTTTATAATCGCAATGCAATATAATAATCAAAGTTAGTACAATAAAAACAATGACCATAAATAAATTTTTATAACTGGGAGTGAATGATGTCTTTGTTAAGTAGTCCTTGAATTTTCTTTGGTGATCATGATCATGATTGAAGCTTTTTTGGCTTGAACATGGATGGTATTCTTGAAGATGTATCTTCAATACTTTCCTAGATTTTGGACGACCATGATTCCTTCCTTTGAGTATACGCAACTCTTTCTATTTTCTTCATTCTTCTTTTCTAGCAGTAGCAGAGTGCTTCTCTTCATTCTCTGTGACTGATGAATGTTTCTACATCTCAATTTTCTTGTTGAGCTTGTCTATTTGACTCTTAGTGTGACAACTTCTTGCTAAGATTCTCAACCTCTTCTTCTTTCTTCATTATGAGACTTCATGACTTCTTGTTCTCTTTGCTTCTTCAAGTTGGATTTTCCATGATGGCTCTTCTTCATTCTTCTCTTATTGACCAAACTCTTCCTCAAGAGTTGGTTAAATCATTGGTTCTTTCCTTGAGATGATCCATCAATATGTTTTCTCTCTTTCCATCTTCCTTTTGTCTTTTTTGCTATGTTGGCTTCCTAAACATTTCTTTTGATATTCGAGATTTTCTTCAATTCTTATACATGTTTCTTCTAGTTGAGCTCTTAAATTCTTGATGACTGTGATCCTTTGAACCTTGAACACTTTGCTTTTGCTTCATCAATTCTTTCTTGGATGACTTGTTTCTTCTTTCTTTCCTTAGATATTTAATTCCCTTGTGATCAATTTTTCTTTTGTAATCAACTTAGCTGTCATACTCTTCCTCTTACAGATGCATGGGCATGATGAGCATCTTTCTTCTTAATTCTGTATCGCATCTTCTTTGGCATTCTCGAATGCGATGGGTGAGAATATATGTCATGTAACTTATCCCAAGTTCTTTGGCTAATGAAAATTACCAACCTTTTCTCTTACAGGTTTAGGTGTCCTTCGAGATAAAATCCATTGTTATTTTGTTATTCTTCTTCAATTCCTTCTTGGATACGATCTTTGCCCTTTTGAACTATCATATCCTATAACAGCATTAGCCAAATATAATGTCTTGTGCCTGCAAAAATACTTAGTCCATACGCTCCGTCTCATGCACCCAAAACCATTACGACCATTAAACATTGGTACTCCATTCTCGAGAATAATCCATGATCTCCTTCGATGGTTAAAAATTTGTTTCACGAGAAGGAACACATACGATCTGTTGTTGGATTCTTGAGGGGTGAATCATTAATAGAGCAATTTAACCATATAATCCAAAATTATTTATATCAATGAAACATTATTATCCATGTAGCTATGAGTAAATAAGCAATGAACAAATGAACAATCATACACATACCCATTTTTGATGTTTCGTGGAAACCGTCGAGAAAACCGCGGAATGTTTTTCTTATATGTCTTGAAGAACTACATTCATTGGAAGCACAACTTCCTTTGTTTTCAATTTGCCAACTACAAGGAGGCTCCAACCCTAGTTTCTCGAGGCTACAACGGGGAAGCTCAACTCCCCAATTCTCGGCTCACAACCCGGAGGCTAAAACCCCTAGTTTCTCGGGCTACAACTGGGGAAGCTCAACTCCCCAATTTTACGGCTACAACCAGAAGGAGGCTATTATGTTCTCAGAGGCTACAAGCAGGAAGGTGGCTTTCTAACCACTGTCCTTGCCCGATCTGCCACCACAGTAGAAGTAGAATGAGTGGAACCCTTGTCACTTTACTATCTTCGTGAAGTATACGAACATCAACTGTGCAATAATCCCGGACCAGCCATCTACCATGCATCAGCACGTACCATAGCAAGTGCGTCAACCGTACCAACTGTAATCAACATGTACCATGAACAAGTGCATCAACCATTGCACCAACACATGAACTCACTTTGTACCATGAACAAGTGCATCAACCATGCACCAACCTATAATCAACACATACACATGAACAGGGTGCGTCCAAACGTAACCAATGTACCAATTATGTATCAACTTCTCATCAACTATGACTAGATCAAGTAATGTACCAACATCATCAACTCTGCGTCTCAACCATGTGCTCAACGTGTACCTCAACCAAAGCCCTCATCAATTTCATCATCCAAATCGTGATTTGTACCTGCAGTAATAGCCACACGAATTTGTATATCATCACGTTCTGCAAACCTTCCTTTATGTTTCAAAGACTAGCATTTTCATCAAACTTGTTTTTAGTTGGTCTCACTGAATGTGGATATTTTATGAATAAAGTTATGACGTTTTACGAGAAACACTTGATTTTGACTAGTTTCTGGAGTGGCCACAAACCCTATTTTCCTGAGTGTGGCTCAAAACTACAACATTACGAGGCTGATTTTTTGAACCACGGATACTTGGATATGTTGTCACTTGCATAGTAATTTCGGGATCTGAATCATTATAGAAAAAGTTATGGCGAAAATGGTGAGATGACACGAGAATAACATACCTTAGAAACACCTTCAAAATTTATCATTCCTTGCATTTGGCCTTCTTTTCTTCACTTTCCTCCTTAATTTCGGCTAAGATATCATTTGTAAAACCTCAGACACATATAGATATTCAATGTATGCTCCAAGTGTGTTTCAAATGAGAGAGCCTTACTCTTATTGCTCCTCTCCAAGTAGCTTCCTTGAAAACATATTCTGGGTCACTTGGCCCACTTTCCTTATTTTAGGGTTGGATCCCTTCTAATTTTCCATTAAAATTATTATTGGAAATAATTTATTTAATATTCGCCTTTGAATTATAATACACTCATCCTTCCTTTATTGTTTTGCCTTTTAAATCTCTTAAAACCACTTTGATTACTTTGACCTTTTAGGACTTCTAGATGACATATGAGGGTCCTCCAACCCATTAAGGCCATAACTCTCAAACCGTGAGGAGTTATGTGACATTCTATACCACTAGAAATGGCATGACATGGCTTCCATATATAATATAGTATTATCGCGAAATATATCATATAATCATATTGTTACCCATCAAAAAATCTTGGGTCCATTACCGCCCAAGCACGTGGTCTCCAACTTCTCATGGCCATAACTCTCTAGCAGTGAGGTGTAGCGATGTTCCCTTACCACGAGAAATAGCATGACAAACACTATCCATATGGGATAGTTTCTGTAATTTCCTTGATCTTCATCTTTATTTCACCATACAAGCATGGGTCCTCCTACTCCACAAAGCGTCTTCCATGAGGGCTTTCACCATAAAGGGGACCACTTTGGAGTTCATCCATTTTGTACATATCCAATCATGATGAGACAATAATGGAGTCATCTATGCATTTTTTCCAACAATGCATCATATACCAATGGAACCATCGATCCATCTTCATCATGTATCAATGACAACTCATTGGTCATCTTCATCTAATAAATTCTCATCAAGGATAATACATATTATTACATCAATCATCAATCAATCAATCCTTTTGACATCAATCAATTATGACATCAATTTATATTACATCAATCATCAATCAATCAATCCTTTGACATCAATCAATTACTTGACATCAATCAATGACATCAATCAATCAAACCATTGGCATCAATGACAACATGATCCAACAGGCAGTGGGGTCGACATCGTGCATGCAGTAAAGGGGGTTGGATGGGTCAAATTCCAACTACAGTCAGGTGGTTCTCTGGAGGTGGCAAGAGTGATATATTTCCTAGGGATCAAGTTTCTCTCAATATCAACCTTGGAGGACATGGGGTATGCATTGATGTTCGAGGATGGATAGGTACTCATACGTTCAGAGGGAGCGGATACCCAGGATGAAGCAATGAGGCTTGGCATCAGGGAGGGTATGTTGTACAGGGTGTTGGGACAACCTGTATTGGATTCAAAGGGGATATTGGATCATAGATCAGATCAGAGTGCAGCGGAGGGAGCAGGAGGGTCTTCTAATTTAGAGAGAGAATCTACAATAGCAATAGATTTCATGGGGTCAGAGATTGATCCAGGAGAAGGTTCTTCCAGAAGTACCTTCCTCGCTAAGAGGGAGTGTTATCTTTTGGGGTATCTCAGACATGTACTTTTGCATTGGCGGTGCTTGGAATGTGGTGTCCCAATGACACTCTCTAGATTGTTAAAGTGGCTTTTAGGTAATGACTAAAGTGACTTTTGTAAGTTTGAGTGACTTAGTTGATTTAATTCATCTCAACGAAAGAATAAGTCGTGATTGTGAGATATAAGATCTAATATTGGCCATTGAGATCTAGGGTTAGGGTTTTAGTCATTAAGGAATTATAAAAGTAGATGTAAGGAGGGTGATAAGCACACAATGAGTGCATAGGAGCAAGATGCAGTCTTGCTCATGTACTTGTCTCTGAGTGGGCAGGGTTGAGGAAGTGTCCAGGGAGCACTGAGGGAGATAGCAACCATGTGGGCTAGGTTATTAGCTATAGCATTGTAATCCCTTTGATGGGCCATTATCTCAGGATGGGAAACCACGATTTTATCTAATAGACTCAAACTAATAACTCATTTTCCCACAAGGGTTTTTCCAGGGGTGTTTACCCAAATATCGTGTGCAATATGTGTCTGGTTTCTGTGTTAATGTTTTTGCTTATATTTTCGTTGAGTAACCTAGTTGTGCTCTAGTTCAATAAATTTATTTTGCTCAGAATTAATTGTCGTGTGCTAGGTTAGCAGGAAATTCAACATGGTATCAGAGCTTGATCCAGTAGAATATTCTTCCAGAAGTACATGCCTCTCTAAGAGGGAGTGTTAGCTTTTGGGTAGCTCGGACAGGTACTTCTGCATTGGCGGTGCCTGGCATGTAGAGGTGTCTGAATGACACTCTCTAGATTGATAAAGTGGCTTTTATGTAATGACTAACATGACTTTTGTAAGGTTGAGTGAATTAAGTGATTTCAGTGATCTCAACGAAAGAATAAGTCATGACAATTATATCATGAGATCCAAGATCTAATCTTGGCCATTGAGATATAGGGATAGGTTTTTAGTCATTATGGAATTATAAAAACATATATAAGGAGAGTGACAGGCACACAGTGAGTGCATAGGAGCAAGAGGGAGTCTTGCTCATGTACTTGTGTCTGAGTGGGTAGAGCTGAGGAAGTGTGCAAGGGGAAGTGAGGGAAATACCAGCCATGTGGACCAGGCTATCAGCTGCAGCATTGTAATTCCTTTGATGGGTCATTATCCTAGTATGGGAGCCCAAGATTTTATCTAATAGAATTGTTTCCTCGAATGCACTATGACCAAATCCAAATGGAAACTATATGTGTTTGTCATGCATCTGTGTGCTCCTTATGCTCTATGTTTTTTTTATTCGATCTTTCATGGCCCTGTGTATTCACCTTCTATGTATGTGTTGTGAATGTTTCCACGCCATCACTCTTTCATATATATTGGCATATTAATAAAGTATACTACTCCTCTCAAGCCTTTTTTAACATATTTTTGAATGGTGAAAACATTGTGAACATGTTCACAGTTGAGCTATTATATGTGAATTCAACCTATGTTGTAATGTGATGTCAGTATTCCATCTTGTGTCTAGTGAAGCACCTAAAGAGAGTTCTAAGGCTTCAATTTGCAACCATTGTTTGTCCATCTATATAAGGTCAATGTGTTGAATTGGATTGCATATTTGTTCCCATCTTCTTCCCTTGTGTTCTCGAATTGATCAAAAATCAATCTACATAGAGTGACTATATGACTTTATTAATGTTTTGGAATTGTGCATATAAAATTTGGGACCTAGAAGTGTGGGTTTGGATAAAATTCCAAAAAAAAATATCTTACAAACCATAACTGAAAAATCATCCAATTTTTTGTCAAAGAATTTTAATTTTAGGGTCTTAGACCTTGAGGAGATGCATCTTGGAGGTCCATATTGCATTCTAAAGGTCAATATCTTTCCAATGTTAATTTATTTTCATCAAATGAAGTCCTTATACAAAACATATTCCCCCAACAAGACAATGATCACATCATTCCCTATAGGTCCAAGTGTCAAAGATGGCATCTCACGTTAATTCACGCATGTGGAGTTAGTAATGCATTGAATTCCACTATTTACTTCTAGAAGCATCATGATGATTCCAAGATAGTTTTGAAACTCTAAACCTAACCCTAATTGTAGCTATCAAAATCCTAGTAGAAGGGAAAACAATTTGCTTTCCTTCATCAACATTGTTGTTCCATAGTAGGAGCAGTGAGTGTGGAGGAAATACTAGTCAATCAATGGAGGAAAATGAATAAGAGAATGGGGGATAAGAGAGGGACAAGGTCTCTTTCCTTATATTCGTACAAGTATTTTATTTTGAATATAATTGATATATCAAACTTTTTAGGCAACTCAAGTCCTTATTTGTTGTAACAAAATTTCTTCCTTATCTTTCATATTCAATGTGTACCTCTGTGTTAGCTGGCGCTGAGAGGAGAAGTAGTGCGGGACAGAAAGACAAGGGCCGGCAGAGGTAAATCTTATGTAGGAGGAGAACAGAAGATTGAACCCCATAATAACACAAATTGTATCACAGTGGTAGCATTCGCTGTGAAAAACAATCACTAAAAACAATCCAGGGTTGGCTCATGTATTACTGGCGTCTTTGTCATTACTCGGATCCGATAAACACGGGAAGCATTACAGGGAAGCATTACATGGGAAGCAGCACGGGAAGCATTACACGGGAACAGGAAGGGTTTTTTTGCACAGGAACAGGAACAGGAACAACATTACAGCATTACTTTGGGACGGGAACAGAAACAGGACTTTGAAAGCAGGATCGAGACGGGACGGGTACAGGAATGAGCCACACTAAGCCCAGTTGAGCTCGCATGGGCATCCTGGTCGGGAGTGGATAGTGATGGGTCTGAGAACAGGAACATGAACAACAAGAGGATTAGGTGGGACAGGCAGATATTATCATGTTCCTTACTCTGTGTTTCTTTTTTATTTTTTGTCCTATATGGCAATGACAATACACTCAACACTCATAAAAAAATGGGCAAGAGGTACCCGTTTCGGGTGAAACAAACCATTTAGGCCAAGTGAAAATTCCCTCCTCAAGCAAAGCAGGGAAGTGGATTTGGGTCAATGCCAAATAGTTTCGGGGTATTTTAAAATGCAGAGCTACTCGTCTAAAATGGGAACAGACAAGGAAAAAAAGGGCCCTCCATAATAAACTTTCAAACAAGCCTCCCTTGCAAAGGTGTAACAGCAACAGAACTAAAGACAACGGTGATTTTGTGTTGTACATTCCCACATCCACACCTCTCACATGGTCATCTAACCTGTATGTACAAGATTTATTAAATGCCAAAAGGAGATTGGAGGTTTTGGAAGTTAAAGGGCTTGAGAGAAACCTTCAAATCCAACTATTAACAGTAGCAAATCGGGACTTAACATAAAACAATAAAGTTTTAACAGAGCCAGTGACCATGTTGCAAGAAGCCCTTTTGGAAGCAAAGGCTGAATGGTAAGGCTTGAAGGATGTCGGGCAAATCAGGGAAGATTCTGCGGTGGAAATTAGAGAGGTGATGAACTCTAAAACACCCAACGCTAAAGGGAAAAAGGTGAACAAGCATACATCCATGGAGTGAAAACAAGAGATAAAGAGAAAAGAGATTGTACAAAAAATTCCAAAGAGATTGTACACACGACCAGGGGGACAACATGCAAAGTAGAGAAAACAAGGAAAGACAAGGTAGGGCACCAAACATAATTATCAAGGGTGTGAGAGAGTATGGAAAAAATTAACCTACCCTCGATCTTACAAGTGAATTTTTGAAGGACAAGTTGCTCTAGCAAGGCCAAATTTTCCAAGCATGGAGGGTGGGTAAGCCTAGCAGAGAGAGAGCTAGGCCCATAAAATTTATCATGTCAAGCATACGTGACAAGCAAATTCTCCTAGGCAAGAAGCAACTCTTGAGAGGCTCTCGCTTTTTTCTAGATGAACATTTAACTATTAGACAACAAGAGGAAAGAAAGAAAGAGTTGTTAAAGGTTAGGGCAGCAAGGGATGAGGGAAAAAGGGCATGGTTGTTCAAAGGAAAAGTTGTTATTGCCTTTTTCGGTTCTCATTCTAAAACAGGACAGCAAGTTGGTAGCCAAGAAGAGACAACAATTTCACTAGCATGAAAATATGCAACATGGCCAGTTGGGACAAATAGGGGTGAAGACTCAAATTTGATTCTTGTAGACCAAAACAAATAGAAATCAAACTCTTCCCAGGTTTCCTTAAGTTTAGTTTGTTGGAATTGCAGAGGTTATCCTTGGAGGTGGGGACCTGGGTTAGGACCTATCGCGGAAAATAGCGACATAATTTGTCTATTGGAAACCCATGAGCATGAAGGGTGCAAGACACCTATGTTTGAAGAGTATGTGAAGATGGAAGTGTGGAACAAAGCAACTGAGAATGGTAAAGGAAACGGGAGTATCATGGTCTTAGTGAAGAAAAAAAAAGGTCGCCTCATTCAGTTAAAAAGAGAAAACTCAAATAAACAATACATTTGGTTTAAAATATGAGAAAATGGTAACATCATCAGGATTGTAGCATGTTATTTTGCTCCACAAGTCTCAAAAACTTACAAAAGTAGGGAGCTTGATCACAAATACCCCTTTGCAACCTTAAAAAACGATATTGCAGCGTACTCTCAACTAAGCGAAGTCCTTATAGTGGGTGATTTTAATGCTAGGACAGCATGTGAACAAGCTAGTATTCTTCATTGTAAGGAAGACTGCAACCCCATTTGGCTTACAGAAGAGAGAAATCATCAGTGGACAAGAGTTTCAGAGGACAACAAAAGCTCCAAATTTTTTGGCGAACAACTGCTTACTTTATGTGGGGCATTTGACTTAGTCATTTGTAATGGGGTGGCTAGATGGGTGAATTCTGGCAATTTCACCTGCAATACCTACAATGGAGCAAGTGTAGTAGACTATGCAATTTGTTCACATGGCTTGTGTGAGAAAATGGATGAAGTTTTGATTGGCGAACAACTGTGGGAGTTGAAATCTGATCATAAACTGATCTATTTAAGTCTAACTTGGGTTGAACAACAACAGCATGGGACAAAAAATCAGCACATCCAGCAACCTCCTTCAAAGGGTAGAATTTTGTTGACTCAAAAAAACTGTAACACCTTCAAGATAGCACTAAAGAGGTTGTTTAACAAGGAGAAAATTCCATCGCAGGGCCTTCATAGCCATGAGTTAACAAATTTAATCCAAAGCACACTTACAGAATGCAAAAGAGCAAAAACCAGGAAATCTAAAACAAACTACTTTCTAGTTAATGTTTGGTTTAATGAGGAATGAAAAACAGCAAGGAAAATTTTGAAAGAGTCAAGCTATAAAGAAATAAGCATAAAATCTTACAAGCAAATTGTAAGAAAGAAGAAAGTTGATTTCATGATCTCAAGGAGAGAGAAACTAATCTTCTTGGGGGAAAATAACCCCAAGTTATTTTGGAAGGAGCTTCAAACAAGAAAGAAACAAACTGAAAATAATATCACAGCCTATCAATGGTTAGAGTATTCAAAGCATCTTTATGAGCAATATTCTAAGGTGGACCTCGGCGTGCCCCCCGCCCCCTCCCCGCCTTGGTCAACATTACTACTAAGCTCTTCACCGTCAAAAAATTGAGGTGGGTATCAAAACGTTGGGTGTTGGAAAAGCAAAATATTTAGTTGAACTTCAAGCAGAATATCTAAAGTGGGGTTCAAAGACTCTGGCACCTCACATTATGAAAATTTTCAACAACATCATTCAGCAGGGATTTCCTACAAATTGGACAACGAGCCTATCAATACCACTTTTCAAGAGTGGGGATGTCAACAATCCCTCCAACTATAGGACCATAATGATAAACCCCTTGTTTGTGAAGTTATTTGGAAGTATGCTAGAAAATAGAATCAGCAAGTGGGCGTAAGAAGGGGATAAGTGTGCTAAAGGGAAAGAAGGTTTCAGACCTAAACACTCAACGATTAATTGCGGTATAACTCTAAGGCACATCATTGAAAAAGTGTGGGAGAAAAAAGAGGAAGCCTTTTGTTGCTTTGTCGATTTCAAAAAATCTTTTGACACGGTCCCTAGAGATAACCTTTGGCATAGAATGGAAGAACTTGGGGTTCCTATACATCTGAGAGAAACCGTCCATAGGCTATATGAGGAGGTTAAATTCAAAATCAAAA
>SNQJ01S0005684.1:362883-377147 GCA_010110895.2 Picea sitchensis | reverse complement strand
CCTTCCACAAGGATTAATATATGGTGTTACCCTACCTCAAGGGTTTTGGATATTTCTTGTGTTCATTGTTATGGTGAATGGTTTATGGTTTATTCTTGGTTATTTCTGAAGTATATTTGCAGATCTGGTTTAGGTACTTAACACACCTCGAACCTCCCGATCTCCAAAATTCCGACAGGGCTTAGCACTTGCTAGATCCTCCCTGCATATGACCTCCGACTGTGACCCGGGGTTCAACCTCAATCACTTATCGGGATTTCACATTTTGCGAAGTTGGGGGATCACTCACCTCTCTTCTCCCGATGTCCGAGTCCCCGACATCCCCCTGGGTGAATCAACGGTCCATGCTACTTCCTTGATCAATGGCTACGATCAAATCACAAACTTGGGTTCGCGAATCCTTACGACTCTGCCCTTTGAATTTCACGATTTGTGAGTTAGTGAAATGCTGATATCTCACCACGTGTCCTCTGAATCCAACGACTCAAATCTTATTCCGGGACTTCGGGTCTCCATTCTCGAGCGTTTTCAATTCTCAAAATGAAAACTTACTTTATATTTTCCATAAGTACAAGATCTGCTGACAAGTGTCTCCTCACAGATCAATGACTCACGACCCTTCGGTTGTCCGTGCTTCGGGTATTTCAAGTCTCAACTTGACTCCTTGTGCGCCCGTGATATATGACGACTCACACTTGATCAATTGGATGACAAAAATCCCACCTCGACATTCCGACACTCTGGGCTTCAGAAATATCAAGTTTCAAGATGCTCTCCCTTATGAGCTTCTAGCAACCAACAACTGTGATTCCTCCTGGTAATTCGATGCTTGGTATTCGCCTCCAGTGATCTGATGGCTCAGATCTATCCCACTGATCAGATGGTCGAAATTATATTCTGGGTCTCAGGACTCTGGAAATCTCAAGTTTCAACCCCAGTAGCCTCTCTCCTATGTACGTGAAGTGATAAGGTTCGCGCACTTCTTCTAATCTGATGACTGTCGATCTTCTTCCCTATGATCCGACGATCATAGTGGTTCTTCCTCTTGAGATTCAAATATCTCTCTGCCTTGGAAGATTTATCCGCCTTCAAAGGTTCCAAACCTTTGTTCCCTGACGAATCCGCCTCTGGGACCTCGTCAACACTCATGAAAAGTGTTATCTATTCAAAGCTTATATCCTTAAAAGGATTTCGATCTCCCACGCACACTTTGTGTTCTTGAGATTCTGAATATCTTAGTTCGAAGGATTTTCTTAAAAATAAAATGCTTCTCACCCACCTGGCATTCTTCTACACTGGTTCTTTGAAGCTTGTTGGCCTCTTGACGCTGTGCACACCTTGCACCTGGTCTAAGTTTCTCTTATTCTCTCTGAACTTCTCTGAGTCAATCCGAGAGTAAATCGATGCACTCCTTACGTTCAAGATGCACACCTTGCATACAAGTCTCAGAAGAGAAACGATTGAAACTCAACCAGCTTCGTCATGAACTCATACAATCAATCTCTCTCTAACAATCATACATGAATGAAGTAATAAATCATACACACAGAATAACATTCATTCAACCACACATGAAATGAACACATTCCAAGGATTTGGGATAATTTTTGTCTGTTCTATTCATTCATGAAAAACAAAATACATAGTGTTTTTTGCTACTCTACTCTGCTCTACTGATATCTCTATTCTATCTATCTATTCTATATGTTACAATACAATACTGGAAAACTATCTAAGGACCACTCCATGAGCTCTCTCATCATGTTTTGAAATCTATCATTTCAAATTCAAAGCTATTACCTACTCTGTCCTATTACAATAACTATGAGTTATTGCCAGATAGAGTCGACACTCCATATCTGCAATTTCTTATAGTCCTTCAAGACTTTACAAACAAGTTACATTTTTAAAATGTTGTTACAAAAATATCTCAAAAGCCGATTAAATTCTGAGTTAAATGATTGATTTGAAACTCTGTCCTTGCTGAGATGTCATTCGTCTGCCTCCATGCGTGCGCTGTTTACTTTGAAGGTGATGCTCCTGCATCATACTCCTCTGGTTAAATTTTTTCATGGACTCATGTCCATGAGCTCCTGCACTATTTTTCTCTACTTCAAAATATTAGGTTTTGTGACCCAACTTGCATCTTCCATTGGATGATCTTTCCACTTCACTAAGTAATCACTCTTGGTTTTCTTTCTATCCCTCTGTTCAATAATTTTCTCCATCTGAGGTTTTTCTACTGTGGGCAATTGATCTTCCCATTGAATTTATTTCTGATCATTTGATTCTCCTACTTCATATTTCCTGTAAGGATACAGGTCTACAACATTGAATATTGGTGATATCCCAACATTGTCTGGCAACTCAATCTCATAAGCATTGGCTGCGAATTTTCTGAGAATCCTACATAGTCCTATCTTTTTCATCTTTAACTTGTTGTACGTTCCCCTTGGGAATCTCTCTTTTCTCAAATGATCTAAAACTTCATCTCCAACTTCGAATTGAACTTCTCTTCTCTTTTGATCAACTCTGCTCTTGTATTTCTGATTGCTATTCTGTAGCTGCTCTCTGACTCTGTCATGGAGTTTTTGCATTTCTGTTGCAAAATCCTCTACTCCAACACTTCTGAACTCATCTTGATTCAAATCTCTCAACTCTGTAATCCCTCTTGGTTGTATACCATACAAAAATTCAAATGGACTTTTTCCTATGCTCATGTTCACTGAATTGTTGAATACAAATTCTTCTTGTGCCAGAATCTGATCCCATTGTCGACCTTTCTTAGTGACTAAAATTCTCAACAAGTTTCCAAGACTCCTATTTACTAATTCAGTCTGTCCATTTTTCTTAGGGTGATATGATGAACTAAAGGATAATTTCGTTCCCAACCTCTTCTATAGAGTCCTCCAAAAGTGTCCTACAAATTTGGTGTCTCTGTCTAAAACTATGCTCCTCGACAATCCATGTAGTCTCACGACTTCTCTGAAAAACAAATTGGTGATGTGTGTGGCATCTCTTGTCTTCTGGCATGGTATGACATGTGCCATTTTTGAAAATCTGTCCACCATAACAAATATGGATTCACTCCCATTTTGAGTTTTAGGCAATCCCATAACAAAATCCATACTGATTTCATCCCATGACCTTTCTAGAATTAGTAATGGCTGATACAAACCAGTGTTTTGTTGTCTTCCTTTTGCATACTGAAAAATTCTTCATTTGTTCACAAACTTTTTCACTTCTTCTCTCATGCTCGGCCAATAATACAAATTATTCAGCTCTACAAATGTCTTATCGTGACCAAAGTGTCCAGCTAAACCTCCGCTGTTGTTCTCTTCAGTAGGTTTTCTCTCATTGAGCACTTCAGAATTCATAATTGGCTGCCTTTGAACAATAATCCATCCTGGATCAAATATTCAGTCCATGGGCTTTTGTCTCCCAATAAAGGATTCTTTCATGCCTCGTAAGCTTCTTTGAAATCTTCATCTTCTTTATACATCTCCTCGAGGTGTTCGAACCCCAAGGTATCCACCTGGAATTCATGTACAATCAAACTCCTTCTACTCAAAGCATCTGCAACTTTGTTAGCAGTTCAATCAATGTGTTTGATAACAAAAGTAAAATTATGCATAAATTCTACACATTTTGTGTGTTTCTGATTCATCTTTTCTTGCCTAGTAATAAACTGCAAAGCATGATTATCACTGTACAAGTCAAATTATTTAGGAATTAGATAATGTCTCCATTTTTTCAAAGCTTGAATCACTACATAAAATTCCTTGTCATACATGGAATACTTTTTCTTGGAATCATTCAATTTCTCACCAAAATAAGCAACTGGCCTATTGTCTTGAACCAATACTGCTCCAATAGCTAATCCACTTGCGTCGCATATTACCTGAAATGTTTTTCCAAAAGATGGAAAGACCAGAATTGGCTGCTCTGTGATTTTCTCCTTCAACACTTTGAAACTTCTTTCAGCTTCCTCTGTCCAACTGAAGGAGTTGTGTTTCTTCTTCACAATGTCCAACATGGGTGCACATATGCCACTTAAATTTCTGATGAATTTTCTATAAAATCTTTCTAACCCATGAAAACTTCTTACCTCAAATATGCTGCTCGATGACAACCATTCTCTGATCGCTCTCACTTTTTCTGGGTCCATCCTCAATTCATTTGAAGAGATCACGAAACCCAAATATATGAGCTCCTTCTTCATATTTATCAACAATTTCTCTTGTTGCAACCTTTCCATCATTGATGTCAAATGTCTTAAGTGTTCATCCTTTGTCTTGCTGAAGAATAGTATGTCATCCAGATATACTATGATTAATTTTCCTAAGAAGTCTTTCAACACTTCATTCATTAACCTCATAAATGTGCTTGGTGCATTTGTAAACCCAACTGACATGACCAACCATTCAAACAATCCTTGATTTGTCTTGAATGCTGTTTTCCATTCATCTCCCTCTCTCACTCGTATTTGATGATATCCTCTCTTCAAGTCTATCTTGGAAAAATAGCCTGCTCCACTCAAACAGTCCATAAAATCATCCATCCTTGGTAAAGGACATTTGTATCTAATGGTTATCCTGTTGATGGCTCAGGAATCCGTACACATCCTCCATCCTCCATCTTTCTTTGGGCTTAATACAGTCGGTACTGCACATGGTCTTAGGCTTTCCTTGACTAAACCTTTATCCAACAACTCCTGGACTTGATTTTTGACTTCCTCATTCTCTCTAGGAATCAACCTATAAGCTGCTTTGTTTGGTAAACTAGCTCCTGGAATAAGGTCAATATGATGGCTTATACTTCTGATGGGTGGAAATGAGTGTGGTAACTCATCCACGACTATATCAACAAAGTTTTCTAATAGTTCTTGGATTTCTATAGGTAATTCTTCTACATAAGTGTTCGTAAGGATAACTCTAGGCTTCCTCACTACAACAAACTACATTTCTTTCTCCTTCTTGACTTATTTTAAGAGATCCTTCCCACTCATGAGAAGTATGCTTGAACTAGCTTCTTTCTTTTTCTCTTTGTCTTCTATGGATAACAACATATGTGTCCTACGATTTTTCTCTAGGGTATAGGTATTCTTCCTTCCATCATGAATAACCTTTCGGTCATACTTCCATGACCTCCCCAATAAAATATGACAAACATCCATAGGAATTACATCACACAATATTTCATCCCTATAACCTCCTATTTTGAATTCAACTTGGCATTGTTGACTTACCATTACTTGATGTCCTTTCTGTAACCATGATACCTCGTATGGATTTGGATGTGAATTTGTCTTCAATTCCAACTTCTCCACCATCTCTGTGGATACTATATTGTCAGTGCTCCCACTATCTATGATCACCTTGCAAAACCTGTCTTTTGACTTACAAGCAGTTCTGAACAGGTTTGTTCACTGAACTGGTTCCTTTGGTTCCTTTTATGGTTTAAGAAGAATTTTCCTCATCATGAGGTTTCTTCCTCCTTCTGCTGCTTCTGCTTCCACATGTTTCTATGCTTCAACAATGTGTGCTTCTCCGCCTTCTCTTTTTCAGTCGGGACATTCCAAAGATTTGTGTCCTTCTTTTGCACAGGTATAGCATTTAACTACGCCTCCTCTAGCTCTTCCTCTTCCTCTACCTCTGGAAAAAGAACTTATTTCACCATGCTGTCCTTATTTAGAACTTCCACTCTTATCATGGTGACTATGCTATTTGTCAGCTTTAGGATTCAAATTCTGGAACTTCTCTCTGCTGGTTCCCTTGCCTCTGCTTGAATTTCCACCTTTGCTTCTTGGCCAATTTTTCCTCAACTTTCAAGGCTGCTTGATAGGCAACCTTGACTTTAATAACAGGCATCATTCTGATCTCCTCTTGTATTTCATATCTCAGCCCATTGATATATTTGGCTGTCTTATCATCTTCATTCTCTTTCTGTCCAGCCCCGATGTTCAGTCGATAAAATTATTCAGTGTACTCCTTCACTGATAAACCCCTTTGTTTCAAGTTCTGCAATCTTCCATAAATATTGATTTGGTAATCCTTCGGGATATATTTTTCTTTCAACTTAGCTACCGTCCTATTCTAGTTTTTAATTTTCTGCTTACCATTTCTCCTGCGTTCAACTTGCAGTTCATCCCACCATAACGCTGCATGGCCTTTCAGTCTTGTCACTGCATGCTTCACCATCTTGTCTTCTTTGATATATTCGTAATCGAATTATTTTTCCATAGAAAGTACCCAATCTAAAAATTCTTCAACTTATAAATTTCCTTCGTACATAGGTACCTCTATCCTTGCTCTGGCTCCTATCTTCAAACATATTTTATCAAGCAATCTTGTGCAGCATCCTCTGCTAAATTTTCCTCGCCCTTTGCTTCTTCTTCTCTCTCAACTTCACTGACATCACTAGTGTCTGGTGCTCTTCTCTGTGCTGTCTCCATGACATCCATTCTCATTCGGAGTCGCCTCATTTCTTCTTCCATTTCTGCATTCTCTCTGCACCTTCTAGGTGGCATGATTTAACTATGTCACCTACAACAAAAATTGAAAATTTCTTTCATAACACAAATGATACCAACTTTCCTCCTTTCTTCTTTTGTTTGCTGTTTGCAAACAAACTCAAAATCAACTCTGATACCACCTGATGCAACCCTCCTACCTTAGAAGGGTCTGTCGACCTCCCGATCACTGGATCTTCACTAAACTGAGCTGGATTAGCTCTTTCAGGTCCCTGCTGGAACATCTACTAAACAAATCCACAGATCCTCTATGAACTACACCCACGTAAACAGGCACTGGGCGCGATTTCCCTCCATGCGACCACCTACTGTGACCACACGCCTCTCAAAAGGCATTTCATGATTTCGTGTATCAGGTGTTTTGTACGCGAGTTACCCCAAATATCCCGACCTCTGAAATTACGACAGGGCATTAGTACTTGCTAACTCCTCCCTTATCCTTCTCCATGTGACCACTACCTATGACCACAAGCCAAATCAAAAGGTGCGTCGTGAAATCCCATATCGGACCTTTGCGTGTGAGTCACCTCGACCCTCTCGATCTCCAAAATTTCGATAGGGATTAGCACTTGCTAGCTCCTCCCTCCATATGACCTTCGAATGTGACCCAGGTTTCAACCTCAAGCACTTATCGGGTTTTCACGTTTTGCGAAGTTGGGGGATCACTCACCTCTCTTCTCCCGATGTTCGATTCCCTGATATCTCCCTGGGTGAATCAACAGTCCATGATCCTTCCTCGATTGATGGCTACAATCAAATCGTGAACTCGGGTTCGCGAATCCTTACGAATCTACCCTTTGACTTTCCCGAGTTGTGAGTTAGAGAAATGTTGATCTCTCACCATGTGTCCTCTGAATCCAACGACCCAAATATTATTCTGGGACTTCGGGTCTCTGTGCTCCGGTGTTTTAAATTCTCAAACTGAAAAATTACTTCATCTTTTCCCGGAGTACGAGATTTGCTAACAAGTGTCTCCTCATAGATCAACAAATCACGACCCTTCGACTGTCCACGCTCTGGGTATTTCAACTCTCATCTTGAATCCTTGTGCACTCATGATATCTGACGGTTCAAACTTGATCAATCGGATGACTGATATCCCACCTCAACATTTCGACACTCCGACATTTAGAAATCTCAAGTTTCAAGCCGCTCTCCCTTCTGAGCTTCCAACAACCAACGACTATGATTCCTCCTAGTAATCCGATGCTTGGTCTTCGCCTCCAGTGATCTAATGGCTCAGATATATCCCACTGATTGGATGGTCGAAATTATATTCCGGGTCTCCAAACTCATAAAATCTCAATTTTCAACCCCAATAGCCTCTCTCCTCTATACGTGAAGTGATAAGGTTCACGCACTTCTTCTAATCCAACGACTGTCGATATTCTTCTATGTGATCCGATGATCATAGTCGTTCTTCCTCCTAAGCTTCTGATATCTCTCCGCCTTGGAAGAGTTATACGCCTTCAAAGGTTCCAAACCTTTGTTCCTTGATGAATCCACCTCTCGGACCTTGTCAACACTCATGAAAAGTGTTATATCTTATGAGCTTCTATCCTTAAAAGGATTTTGATCTCCCATGAACACTTTGCGTTCTCGGGATTCTAAATAACTCAGTTCAAAGGATTTTCTTGAAAATAAAATGCTTCTCACCCACCTGACATTCTTTTGCGCTGGTTCTTCGAAGCTTGTTAGCCTCTTGATGCTGTGCACACCTTGCACATAGTCTGAGTTTCTCTGATTCTCTCTGAACTTATCTGAGTCAATCTGAGACTCAATCGATGCACTCCTTGCATTTGAGATGCACACCTTGCATACAAGTATCAGAAGAGAAGCGATCGAAACTCAACCAGCTTCATCATGAACTCATACAGTGAATCTCTCTCTAACAAGCATACATGAACGAAGTAAAAAATCATACACATAGAATAGCATTCATTCAACCCCACATGAAATGAACATAGTCCAAGGATTTGGGACAATTTCTGTCTGTTCTATTCATTCATGAAAAACAAAATACATAGTGTTTTCTGCTACTCTACTATGCTCTACTGATCTCTCTATTATGTCTATCTATTCTATATGTTACAATACAATACTGGGAAACTATCTAAGGATCGCTCCATGAGCTCTCTCGTCCTGTTCTAAAATCTATCATTTCAAATTCAAAGCTATTACCTACTCTGTCTTATTAAAATAGCTACTAGTTATTGCTAGATAGAGTCGACACTCCATATTTGCAATTTCTTACAGTCCTTCAAGACTTTACAAACAAGTTGCATTTTTAAAATGATGTTACAAAAATATCTTAACAACCGATTAAATTTTGAGTTAAATGCTTGATTTGAAACTCTATCATTGCTGAGATGTCATTCGTCTACCTCCATGCGTGTGCTATTGACTTTTAAGGCGATGCTCTTGCATCAAAATCCTAGACACAAATTTTCGACATACATGAGATGTTGTCATGTATTTTTTAAAGGTTGTTGTAAATCCAATAAAACATGACATAATTTTTATTTTAAGTTTCGACCATCATAAAGAAATAAAAATATAAAGTGTTTTATTTGAATTATAAAAGAGGAGTGTTTTAGTTTAATTTTTTTAAAGGAGGCCATATAAAAAGAAGGCTAGAAAGGATTTTCCATTAAGCAAGATCATCGCTACTCTGCAAAAAGAAGACCGATAAGGAGTGCCACATGTAAATGCTATGGTTGAAGTGGATTTGAATGAAATTCTCAAAATGTTTGGGAATAGTTTGTTTGTTGAAAACATGTTTAGTGTGTTGAGCTGTTGCTTGTGCAAGTTGCTAAATTTGATGAAAATAACTTTAATGCTTTGGTGATATGAGAACATATTTGTGTCTTGGAAACTTCAAAGAATGTATTGAACCTTATTGAGTCTAGCTAACTCCATATTGGTATAGTTATTTTGTTAGAATTCATGACTCTAACAAATGACATGAGAATATGGAAATACAAGACAAAGGTAAATTCAAGAACAAAAAGGAAAAACAAATGTGAAGCATGGTGATGAGATTTATTTTGGAATTTATAAAGAGAGTTGCAAAGAGATAAGAAAGTTCAATGAATCGAAGAAGGAAATTCCAGCCAGGCCAACAAAGCCGATAGATGAAGAAGAGTTTCCATGAAGCGAAAATCGAAGATTGAGGCTTCTAGGGAGAAGAAGCCACAAGACAAGAGTATTGCCTCTTCTATTGTTGAAGAGCAAGTATCGTTGATGCTGATCCATTTTATGGACAATGTTTCTGCATTATTGAGCAATAAAAACTGCAATGCAGAAAACCTCTCCCCGAGAAAGAAAGGAAACCGAAAATCTGGGAAGAAGAAATATGGGTAGAGACATAAAGAAAAAGTGGAGAAGAGAATGCAACAAAATACAACTAAATTTTGGTTAAATTTTTTGTTTTTTCATTCACTAGAAAATATAAGAAGAAATAAATTGTTGAGATTTTGAGGGGTGCATGTTCAGTTGTACCTGACACCCCAGTAAATATTCTAGTAAGCTTTTTGGTCTAATGTTTTTGCTCCTAGTTGTAAGAAGTTGTAAACCTTGCCATAGTCAAGCTGTGTTCCCCAAATGTTCTGTAAGCCCTGATTGAGTCAGGCCTACATAGGTCAATGTGTGATCATGTAGTGTGTATCCCTGGTTTTGAGCATCCTGAAGCGTTGGCCATGGGAGAGATGATACATCAAGTTGTGGAATAAACCACTGGGTAGGTATGAGGGTGTTAGTAGGTGTACTTATATCTAATATTCATTTTGAATAGAAGAATTTCAGTCTTCGATTAACAAGAGGGAAATGTGAGATATATTAATCTCAGAGTTGGTTGGGACCAAGTTATGTTTAATGTTCGACAACACAGGTATTCCAATAGAGGAAAAACACCTTCAGTAACCACTCACATAACCAGATCAAAGATCAACACACCGATGTTTTCACGTGGTAAAACCCCTATGGGGAAACATCCACGACCCTAGCCAACACGACCACTTGGAGCAGTTTATTTAAGCAAAGAAAAATATTACAGAGATATTTTACAAGAGAGTTTCTCACAATTGATCATCGACAAATGACCCTCCATGCTCTTTAAATAGAGATCATGGACCAATTGGGTTTTAAGCCACATATCAATGGTCGTTAAGATCAAGGAGAGTATGAACCATCGGATCACTCTATGTCGGGAACATATCGTGATTGTCAGATTTCCTAGCTACAAATGCATACTAAAGAAACACCCTAAGAAACACACATTTACCTAACGACATATTAGACCAAGTAGATCTTAACTAAATCCTAAGTTTCTAAATATCCTAACATCCCCCCTTAAGAACAACTTGGGATAGGATTGAAGGATTTACAACAATGACACAATAGGAGAAGGAAGGAGGCATTTGAGCCTATCTCCCCTTAATGAAAACTTCATGAACTCCTAAAATAGATTGAAGTTTGAAAAACTTCACTTCTGTAAGAGACTTTGTGAAAATGTCTACAACTTGATCTTCTGTAGGGAAAAATAGCACTTCAATAATTTGATCATGAATGAGATTTCTGATGAAGTGCATGTGTAACTCGATGTGTTTTCTACGCTGATGTTGAACTAGGTCTTTGGCAAGCTTGATGGCACTCTGATTGTCACACCAAAGGCTAGTCGAATGCTGGTGTTGGAATTCAAACTCTGAAAGGATCTGTCGAAGCCACATGGCTTCCTGACTTGCATTTACAATTATCCATTTCTTTTAATGTGCGGTTCTTTCTCTCAGCAACACCATTTTGTTGTGGTGTATATGGAAAAGTGTGTTGCATTTGGATTCCCTGTGTAGTGCAGTAGCTTGTAAAATTATTGTTCACATATTCGCCTCCATTATCTATTCTTAACCTTTGAATTTGATGTCCAAATTTCTTTTCTACAAGGGCCTTGTAGGCCAAATTTTTTTCAAAAACTTCACTCGTGAGTTTTAAGAAGTAAACCCAAGGACCCAAGGCGTGCCAAGATGCACGTTTGTCAAAACTGTCCCTATGATGTTTGCCGAGAACACAACCGACACAAACACCATCTCTGCATGAAACAAGAGGAAGACCAGTCACCATATGTTGATTACATATTTGTTGCAATGAGGGATAGTTTAGATGACCAAACTGCTCATGCCAAAGTTTTCTCAAGTCATCACTATGAGAAACAAAAACTGATGAAAAAGCTGATGACTCAAAGTTGTCAAACTTGTACAACCTGGTAATATCATCAGCAATTCCAGTTGCAAGAACATTCTTAGGATCTTTTAGATCCTTGATTACAACTTGGTGAGGTGAAAACTCGATGGTTTTACCTTTTCCTGAATGAGTGATTTGATATACTGATAGAAGGTTACAAGAAAGACTTGGAACACATAATACATCATTGAAATGACCATTATCTACTTGAATTGTTCCAGATCCTACAACAGTAAGAGATCTATCATCACCAACACATATTTTCTTGGTGTTACATTCATTTAGAGCAGAAAATATGGCTTTATCCTTAGCCATATGATAATATGCTCTTGAATCAATAAGCCACTCATCAGAAGAAGAAGTAGTAGTAGAATTTGAATTGAAGGAGAAACCAGAAGCAAAAAGTGCATGTTCGTGAGAAGAAAAAGTAGAATCAATACTGATGTTGTGCTTCTTCATCACTACTTCTAAAGCTACCATCTTCTTGAAACATTTGGACTCATCATGACCATCGTTATCACAAAAGTTGCAATGTCTGTTAGTATTCTTACTTTTATATTTTTCTCCTTTGTCACCAGTAGGAGCTGAAGTTGTCTGAGCAGGTTTGGGACCCTTATGTTGTTTTTTGTTGTAGCGAGGATGTTGCTTCTTGGGGTACTTGAGTTTATCTTTCTCTTGGGCAACTAAGGATTTGTTGGAGGGACTTGCAATGTTGATCACTCCAAATTGTACAAGCTTATCTTCCTCTCGAATCAAAGAAGCACAAAAGGACTCAAGAGTGGGTGTTTCATAAGATTCTTCCCCTAGAGCCTCTCTCATGGCATAAAAGGTAGATACAAACACATAATATGCACTACCTAGCTTAGAAAAATAAGATAGATGCAACACTCTTCCTCCATCTTTATCTTACATTCTTCACATAAAATTCTAAGTGTTTTAAACCTAGATAGATAGTCTCCAAGGCAAGAAAATTCATTTGGACTCAAGGTTAGGATTTGATTTTCTAACTGTTGTGCTCGAATAATATTGAGTTTACCAAACACAGATTCAATTGTGTTCGAAGCTTCTTTGGGGTCATCAATATCTTGAAGGTGGTACCTTAAATAAGGAGAGATGAAAATTCCGATTAGTCCAAGTGCTTCGTCATTCCTATTATCCCACTTGGCTTTCTTATCAACATCAATGGTTTTTTTTTCCTTTCCTAAGGTATTCTAGTACAATCCTTTACTTCTTAATAAATCTTCCATATGAGATTCCCATTGGAAGTAGTTGTTGTTGGTAAGCAAGACAATACTTGTAGAATCCATATTAAATATGCAGATAATATGGACTTAGAAACTAAAACCGATGATCTAGATTGAAAGAGCTCGAAAAGTTATGCGGTTTAAAAAAAAATGACACTAAAAATGGACTTCCGATGTGAGAGTTATGCCCTTTTAAAAAAATGCACAAACGATAATCAACTGACCACGTGATAGTGTAAGTTGCTTTATGAAGTGACCCACTTTTATAAAGAGAAGTGGGGATCAATTTTACAATGAAGTTACTTTATAACAGAAAAGCTACATGCAAAATAAATAACTCTAAAATAAAATATTAAATCTACTTATAGTGATTCACTTTTATACTTGAAGTAAAATACACTTTACAATTTTAGCATGAACTTTTTCAAAAAATGTAACAAAAGAGAGACTTGAACTCAATACCTCTTACTTAATAAGACAACTTTTAACCAAATCATCTAGCAAAACATATTGTAATGTTCAGAAGAAGGATTGTTGTTGTTGTTGTTAAAAAAAACTCTTTTCACACAAGAATTTTTTTTTGCTTCTCGATGACAACAAGGGTTAGATCTCGGTTACTTACCCGGAAGATGCACCTTTTCCTATCTATTTCTGATTTGCCGAGATCGTACAGGGTGCGGGGAAAAGAGAATATGTAGATATAAAAGAGTAGCAACATGGAAATAAATAAAACAAAACCGAAATAAAATCAAAATAAAACTTTGCAGAAATTAAAAAAATGCGTATTCAGGCTTTATACCTCCGGATCTGACTGTAATGGCCGTATCTTGGGAAAACAAAAACCTTTTAGAGTGAAACGAAAAGTGTTCCTAAATGAAATGAGTGCTCTGGATGCAATGGAACAATCATATCAGCCCATAAATATACAAAAATTCCAGAAAATGGAGACGAGGAAACTCAACTTCATGATCTCGATCTACAACAGGAGCGGGTCTTCAAACAGGCTCTGATACCATGTTCGACAACATAGGTATTCCAATAGAGGACGAACACCTTCAATAACCACTCACATAACTAGATCAAATATTAACACACCGATGTTTTCACGTGGTAAAACCCCTACGGGGAAACATCCACAACCCTAACCAATGCGGCCACTTGGAACATTTTATTAATGCAAAGAAAAAGATTACAGAGAGATTTTACAAGAGAGTTTCTCACAATCGATCATCGGAAAATGACCCTCCATGCTC
>SNQJ01S0005684.1:272836-328283 GCA_010110895.2 Picea sitchensis | reverse complement strand
TGATCAACTATTGTTGGTGCACTATCCTTGGAGGAAGATGTGCTACACCTTGTTTGGCTATCTAGCCTAGGGTTTGCTTCCAGAGTAATTCTCAGTCAAGGTTAAGGTGCTCGGAGGGTGGCTTCGGCCTATGGTTGGGTGACAAGGGTATCATCAATGGTAAAATGAGCACACCATCTTCTATATTCTAACACATGATCTCCTAGAAACAATGAAGAAGCCTACGATGATCCATCCGATTTTATTGCACGTATTGGATCAAATTTAACTTATTATTTCAAATTCTTCAATCCGATTATGCCGAATTTGGTAACTATGGTTTCAACTTTCTACATTTTGTTTTTTTTTGTTATATTTTCAGTTTAATTTTATTCAAAATCTCGTAAAAAATTGCTGAATCTATAGATTTGATTTGATTGATTAAATTTATATAATCCAAGTGTCCCAATGATTTTTCGGTAGGATAAATTCATTTATACATTCATAAATGCAATTTAAACCACACAAAATTGTGATTTCGCCAGGATTCCTACAGAAAATACCAAAACTTAGATAGTTTATACAACCCATAATAGTAATCAAGGTTCATGGTTTTGAATTTCAAAATTTTGATAGTTTTTACAATTATTTTAGTGGTTTTGAAGTTTTTAACAAAGATTGATAACGGCTACGGTGAATTTTTGACTGATAGTAATACTTGCTTGCTTGGGCACTGGACTCCAGCACCCATGCAAGAGTGAAGCTGTGATTGAAATTAGATCACGTGGATATGTAGGTAGGTACAGACCGCGATGCTGAGATTGATGAGTCTTTGTCATTGACATGGAAACTTGTGTTATACTTCCATGCCGACTTAATCTTCTGACAATATTGAAAATACACTGAATATGCGTCGACAATATGGGAAATATACTTCAATATCACTCAACGTCGCCATTTCAGCCTCACTCACTGCATCTATGGATCTAAAACCTCTAATTCCCAATACCATTCTAATTTCAACATCAGTCACTGAATCTATGGATCTGAAACCTCTGATTCCCAATACCACTCTAATTACAGTGAAAGGCATACATCTATTGATAATGGACACGATTAATCACCTTTTAATTTAAAATTATAATCTTATGGCTAACAATTGAAGATGCTGGCATATTCTTAGTCGTACTCTCTAATCAATGGATGAGATTTAATGCTCATAACTTCCTTGCATTTCTGAATACTTCAGTTACCTTGTTTATTTTTTCACATTTACTTAATATGATTAGGAAATTACTTATCTAACCATTGATTGATAGGTTAACTGATTAAGAAAAATCAATATGTATAAAACTGTGCATTGCCACGTTCCTTGAGATTAAGCGTTTGTGGCTGAACGCAGTGGTAGCTATGACAGTGGTAGCTGGACGCAGTGGAAGCTGGGCATCGTTTCAACTAGCACGATGACGTTTCGGTGGCCAATACCTTTCGGCGTTCTTTAGCCGTGAGTCAGCTGTGCTAGTTTATTGACAGAGTAGTAACCGATATGCTCCTGACTCAATCTTTTACTCCGCCGACAATATTGAAAATATGCTTTTATATCCATCCACGTCGCATCTCAGCTTCCATCAATTACATCAGTGGGAAACCTTTGATTCCCAATGTCATTCTAATTTCATTTTATTGATAGACGTATTAAAGACATGCTGCTTATTTACATTCTTACTTCCTAGTTTCAACAATGTCTTATCTTCTAAGAAAACCGCGATTTTAGAAGGTATATTCAAATTCTAAAAGCAAGAATACACTCTTACATGGAAAACATATTTTCTGGTTCTCTTGCCATTAAATATTTGGTTCGCAGAACCAAAAACCTTTATTCATAAGTTTGGATAAATGAACATGGATCCCACTCCTTATTAAGACTCTTTAATTGCCTCCACATCACTCCTTAAGAGTCGATTCCAAATAAACCCTGTGTCACTTGACTACAAGCCCACCCTAACTACCTATTCTGCAAGGAAAAAAATACAACAAAATCTACAACCTAGTTAAATTAAAATAATATCAATATGATGATTGTTCTACTGTAAACAATACTTAAACCACATTATAAGATAGCTAGAAATACCTGTCATCAAGCTAACATGAAGGGAAGTGTGTCAACATCCATAGATATCCATAAGGTGAAATTTATGTTAAAAGTAATGGTGTCAATATGTCCATTAAGAGGTAAATGATACTACACTTGGGAGGTCATGTGTGTGGGTTCAAGATTTCATTGAGTTCAAGGTGTTGTTAGTGGTCTTGGATGCATGAGTTCAAAATGAGTTCAAGGTGTTATTAATGTCCCTCGATGCATGAGTTCAAGGAGTTGTTTGTAGCTCTTGCCTTTGGTTGGTGATGTTAGTGCCACTAGGTAGGTTTGATCAGTACGTGTATATGTATCTTGATCAAGAAGAATTACATTAGGTTTTTTCATCTTAATCAAATCACTAGGGGATTTGTCCTAAACCTCTGGGTTTTTGCACCCCAATCAAATCCTTAGGGGCTTTTTCCTTGATTTCGCTCCCTAACCCTATGCAATTCTAAGAGACCATCATTATTTAATATGTGATGTTAGATCACCTCCCAATGGGTCCTAAGGTTCTTGGATCTCTATTTCCTCAAGACTTTCCTTTTGTACATGAAACATATTCAATAGTCTTATGTGTTCCCATTTCCTTTTCTTTTTTTTGGTTGTTTCTTTGTTTTCTTTTGTTCATTTTCTTTGTGTTCCATGAATAAATATGATCCGATCTGTGAGAACTAGAAAATTTTTGCTTCACCAAACTTCTCTATAAAAGTTGCAAATAAATGCGATGATACCTCTTCCTTTTAAATATGAAGATAACTAGGCTTCATTTTTTATCAGTCTCCACATTATGATAGGTCTAAAATGTTGAAGTATATAACTGATTTCTTCATTGGTGTTATTTTGGTTTTATATATAATCCAAAAATTAAAACAACTAAGAAACTTTCCCATGATAATTATTCTCAAAAAACACACATTTCCATAATATTTATGTTTGCAAACAACGATTACCTGCCTCGTTTTAGGTCTCATAGCCTTCGGTAGTTGGTCCATTGAAGCCTTCAACTCTTTCCACATCGTTGTAGGCATGTGCACACAAAAAATCCAATAATCAAACATTATTTTTCCTTAACTTGGGTGCATGGTGATACTTTGGATGTGTTATCACTCCACGAAACTCTTTGAGGTTGTGGATCAAAGATGCTTGGTAACTTAAGGTAAACTTTTTTTTGTATTTTGTATGTGTGGATCAATGGGATAACTCAATTACAGTATGCTATTTAGACAGTCATATGAGAATCAAATGAACCAGTGCTCTAAAGGATCAATAATCAGATGATAGCTTTAAAGTGGGTGAGAAAGCAGTGTTTATAAACCAGATACAAAATGTAGGGTTTAATAAACAATGATAAGAACTATTAAGCAAGTTATGAATTGACTGATGAGATGACAATCATTCTGCAGTTAAAACAACTTGAATAAGAGTACAGAAGGAAAGATGAGAATCTGATATCAATAGAGAGAAAACTGTGATTTGTATTATCATATCAAAAAGCCTATTTACAATATAGTATATTTCTGTATCCAGAATCGAACCTCTGGCTCATCAACAGTTTGTGGCTTTATAACCTTTACATCAAGATTTCAGATCCTAGTTTAATGGATCTGAAATACCTAAAAATAAACATAATCAAAATGAATCTTTAGCATATATGATCTAATCTTATCATCATAAGTCAAAATTGACAGCTGAAGCATTATTTGGTAATTTGCTTATGAAAATCACAGATTCATAAATCTATCTTTGATGAATGGGCGATTTATGTCAAGATTAATCATGCCATTTGGTGTTATTTCCTTACCATATGTCTTTAAAACTTAATGAGAAAGATATTCTAGCTTCTCCTAATTATTATCCATCATTCAACACCTTTCCCACGTGTTCCGGAATCCAAAAATTGTGATCTGGGTAGAAAGAAAATGTTTCTGGACTCTTCTGCGCTTTCACTGGCTCTTTTGTCCTGAATCTACCCCTTTAGCTGGTGAAAAGGAAAAATTTCACTAGCTCACTACACTGTGAGAAAAACCAATGAGCCAGTGAAAGCACATATTTTTTTTTAATGAAAACTGCCTTGGGAAATATCAAAGTTCTGAGCCGTGGAGAGTTCGTTTTAGACGCTTGAATAGTTGATTGACAAATAGACATCCTAATCTTTCCAATGGAACTTTCATATCTACATTTAGAGCTTGGGAAGGAAGTAAAAGGTCCCCCACAAGATGAGGCATCATTTTTCAAACAAATTTCATAATGAATTATTTGATCGCTAACATCTGGCTCCAACTGGGATGGAGACCTCCCTGCGAGGTTTCCAAGAATCTGGTAGACCTTGTTCCTTTAGTATTGGGCATGGAGTCATTTAGCATTTACGATTTATCATCTAAAAACCTGTAACAAACCTATAACTTGCTTGTTTATTCATTAAATCAATCAACTGAAAATAATCAAGTTTCTTGTTTCCCTCAGAGATCTCAATGCTAAATACAGACTGTTTAATCTCTGTCTGAGAAGAAAGCATGATGAACTACTGATCTGGAATTTTCATCTCATCATATTTCTCTCCATATCTGCTGCAATCTTCCTGTGTCTTCAAATCAGAAAACTAAGAGACGTCCTTAGTATCTGCTGCAGATTCTAATATGGAATTTTGATCTCCACTGCAATTTGATCAACAGATTTATAACTAGTATCAACCATAACATGCACACATTTCTAATCATCAGTTTGCTGAAAAGTAGAACTAGATAAAATTCTAGTAGACAACAAGCCCTCAAAAATTTCAACATCTTCTTCCTTATCATAATTTGAAACAACATATTCACAAGGAGAAAAAGGATCTTTCTAATGCTCTAGTTGGAGATAAGACAATATCTAAAAATCCTGTTCCTCATGGTTACTGCAACTTCCCTCAATTTGCAAATCTGAAAAATGTGGGCTAATCTCACTTATTTCAATGAACATTGGATCAACAGAAAGCTCATCATCTCCATGTGTAGCTAACGAAACCAATTCTTCAGATTCATTAAAATCAGAAATAGAGGCAATAGGAAATCTTTCAGCTCTTCATTACTCTTTTCTAATTCATGTTTATGAGGAAGAACATCACAACGAAGATCATTTGAAAGCTGATGTAGATTGTGAGGAAAAGATTCTTCTCTTTTTAGATCTTCAACTTTAGAATGCAATTCATATTTCTCACAACAATTATCAAATAATAACTCATCTGAAAAGTACTTGCTATCTAATTCCTTTCACAGAAGTGGTCCTCCTCGCTTTCTTCCCATCATGCAATAATCACAGGTTGATCTATACATGGTTAACACAAAGAACTTTTCTAAATGGAGAATGTGTTGGCACTGATGAAAATGATCTTGATGTCTGGATGTAATAATGATCAGATCATTCACCACTCTTAAAACTGTCCTCCATCTGCCACACAAAATATATGACCAAATCCATCATCATATTCCACTAAGACATGGTGAAAACATGTAACCGTTCATGTGCCTCCATTTAAATTGCCATCACGATTACATGACATGTGTACAATATGTCTTTTCGGGTTCTTAAGGTGCTGGAGAAAAAACCCAAATCTGCACTTTCACTAGCTCACTTGTTTTCGGAAATGCCATTTAGCCATTGAAACCTTGAACTTTCAGCATCTAACTTTAGCTTCAAAACAACGATTAGCCGTTGAAAAGATTTTCTTCGATATTATTTGAAAATATCTTTTGACAATCGATTTATTATAAGAAATAACAAATTATATCCTATACTTCGATACTTGAATTTCTTAAATTTGTTTGTATGGAACTCTATTTATGACCATGCCATCACATAATCCGACTGGTTCATTTTTGGAGATAACATCTGGTTTTTTTCACCTAATCCTCTGTTAAACTGAAAACTTCCTGTAGCTTGCTCTGCTTATTCAACAACCAATAACTAAAAGAGTCTACTTTCTCAGAGAACAAGCTTATTTTCTTCTACTCCTACTCTAACCATTGTACTAATGCTCAATCAAGTAAACTCATGCTTTCAATGAAGCCATATCAGAAACTGATTTATTGAACTTGTTCTTGATCTTGACCCGAAAAATAATGGAATGCATAGCCAACAAAAAAGTAGTTTGCACAGATGATAAAGCCAAATTTCATTTGACAAAAATACTTTAACACATATTCTTCTCATAGATTGCAAATAATCAGCAATAGGGTCATCAAATCCACAAAGAAATACCTCTTTATGTTGCTATTCCAACTGAAAATTGAAATTCTGCTGGTTTCTACCTTCACTGATGTCAATGTTGAATGTGGACTGTTCTTCCTCTGTCCAATGAAAATACAAGCTCAACTGTTGATCTAAAACTTTCTTCTCCTCACCTTCCTTCTCATATTTGCTAAAATCTGCCTTGGTATGCAAATCAGAAAACTGAGGGCTGCCCTTAGAATCTGTTGCAGATATGAAACTGCCACTTGCTAATGTGTCAATCTGATAATCATCTTTGGGGTTTTCAAAGGGGACAATCTCATCTTCATGGCAACCTAATTCAGTAAATGCATTTGATACAATGACAAAAGCATCATTATGGTTATCATAATCTGGATCACTGATCTCTTGATCATGATGATAAATATCTTCTGCTGCAGCAAAGTCTTCATAATTATCTGAATCTTTATTCAACACACTAAATTCATGACAAAATTATGGATAAAGAAGATCAACTGAAAACTTTGTTTTGCAAAACAAATGGAAGGCAGCATGAAAATTTTCCAAAGAACTGATACTTGCATTTGGAAGAGACTGGCACTAGTTAAGAGAAAATCCCTCCAATAATTTCCTGAAAATCTTAATTTGAACATCTTCATGTATAATTTCAAGTCGATTAATAAAGTCATGAAAATCCAGTAGGTGTTCCGCTGGTACTTCCCATTCTTCTCCTCAAAATCTGGGAATACTTCTTTCCCATTCATCTTTACTAGGAACTGGATGAGGGTAACCGTAAATACTTGAAAAATTGCAAAAAACATACCTCTTGTTCATTTCATACCAGTGGAGTCGCCATCAGATTTTTGAACAATAGATTCGCCACTGAATCTTCCTTCATGGAGTTGCCTTTATAGATGATTACAACCGATTCTGATGCCCGATCCTTGTCTATCATCAATGGATCATCTCTTTGTCGTTTCCCAGGGAAGTTATCTTCAACTTCAGTCTTTTGTCCCCAACAACAACACCAATTTGTTATCACTCCAAGAAACTCTTTGAGGTTGTGGATCAAAGATGCTTGGTAACTTAAGGTAAACTTGTTTTTGTATTTTGTATGTGTGGATCAATGGGATAACTCAATTACAGTATGGTATTTAGATAGTCAAAATGAGAATCAAATGAACCAGTGCTCTCAAGGATCAATAATCAGAAGATATCTTTAAAGTGGGTGAGAAAGCAATGTTTATAAACTAGATACAAAATGTAGGGTTTAATAAACAATGATAAGCAACTATTAAGAAAGTTATGAACTGACTGATGAAATGACAATCATTTTGCAGTTAAAACAACTTGAATAAGAGTACAGAAGGAAAGATGAGAATCTGATATCAATAGAGAGAGAAAACTGTGATTTGTATTATCATATCAAAAAGCTTGTTTACAATATAGTATATTTATGTATCCAGAATCGAACCTCTGGCTCATCAATAGTTTGTGGCTTTATAGCCTTTACATCAAGATTTCAGATCCTATTTTAATGAATATGAAATACCTAAAAATTAACATAATCAAAATGAATCTTTAGCATATATGATCTAATATTATCATCATAAGTTGAAATTGACAGCTGAAGCATTATTTGGCAATTTGCTTATGAAAATCACAGATTCAGAAATTTGTCTTTGATGACTAGGCAATTTCTATCAAGATTAATCATGCCATTTGGTGTTATTTCCTTACCATATGTCTTTAAAACTTAATGAGAAAGATATTCTAGCTTCTCCTAATTATTATCCGTCATTTAACGCCTTTCTCACGTGTTCAGGAATCCAAAAATCGCGATCTGGGCAAAAGAAAATGTTTCTGGACTCTTCTGCGCTTTCATCGGATCTTTTGTCATGAATCTGCCCCTTTAGCTGGTGAAAAGAAAAAACTTTCATTGGCTCACTACACTGTGAGAAAAACCAATGAGCCGGTGAAAGCGCGGAATTTTTTTAATGAAAACTGCCTTGGGAAAAATCAAAGTTCTGAGCCGTGGAGAGTCCGTTTTACACGCTTGAATAGTCGATTGACAACTAGACATCCTAATCTTTCCAATGAAACTTTAAGATCTACATTTAGAGCTTGGTAAGGCATTCAAAAGTCCCCCACAATATGAGGCATCATTTTTCAAACAAATTTCAAAATGAATTATTTGATCGCTAACAGGACATATGACTTGGTTTTAAATACCAAAACTTATTTTACCTCATAAACATTCAAAGCATGGCTAAAATTTTGACTTAGGTCAAGGATTGGAAGTCATNATACCAAAACTTATTTTCCCTCATAAACATTCAAAGCATGGCTAACATTTTGACTTAGGTCAAGGATTATAAGTCATGTTATCATCATAAGAATTCCATATTTGACATAAAACCCAAATGGTAATGAACATATATTTCTTGAAGAATACTCATAGCATCTTACACAAAACTTTAGATTTTAATTATTATTAAAATTAAGTCTTTAAAGACCCAATTCAAATAATAATTTTAAGTTTTAACTTGGATCGAGATGGTGAAACAAAATGAGGACTTAGCTACGATTGACCAATTGATTGTCGTAATAAAAGGTTGAGTTAGAGATGAGATACAAAAATAGGGAAAATTGATTTTATGAAATGACAATAGGTTTGAATAAAATAATTGGTTTTGAAGTAAGACCAAACTCAGCATTGTGATCACATGGAGTGAAGAAAAACTCCTTGTTGATCAAAAAATTTGATCACCTAGATTTTCCTCTCTTGGAATAACAAAAAAAAATTGATATAAGAAGAAGAAAATTTTGAAAGATTACTAGTTCATAGGGTATACCTTAGTCTCATCTTCATCTTGTATTTTACAGATTAAAAATCCTAGTCCGTATGCTCAAGATATCTAGGTTTTTGTTCAATTGCCTAAAGAGTGCTTTTCCATGTGCCATACAAGTAAGATATTCTTGGAGCCGTGATTATATTCTTAGAACCACACAGATTTTTTTGGAGCCCCATTTATTATTCTTGGTGCTATTCTTAGTACTCATTTTCTTGGTTCTTCATTCATTTTCTTGGTTCCACTCTTCCATACTTCATTCATTTTCTTAGTTCTCCATCCCCACTTCCCATACTTAACATTTTCTTGGTTCTCTTGCAGGAATACCCCCACATCCTCCCTACCTCCCCATCCCCTTAATCCCTCCCCTCTCCTCTCTTTTTGTACTCCTTCTCCCATACTTAGTATTTTTCCCATCCTCCTCACTCTTCTCTTTCAGACTCACACTACTTCGGTTATACATTCCTTTTTGACCCCACATTCTCTCACCTCACATCGCATTCCCTTAATACCACTCCCACACTTAGGTATTTTATCACTTCTTCAGACCTATCACTCTTCGGACCTACCACTGCATCCTCCCTTACCTCACATTCCCCTACCCCCGATCCACTTCTCTCTCCTTTGTGATGACCTTCCTCCTCTCCCATTCAATTTCCTTTCCTTAACATTTATCCTAATTCCCTCTCCATTTTATCATGAACCAATCACATCATGAAACATGTTATCCAACCATTCCATGAAACGTGGGAACCAATGAAATCATGCCATGTGGCAGACCTGATATCCAATCACATGAGGACACATGGAAACCATTGGGACTATGGCATGCGTTCACCAATAATGTGATGAAATGTGGTGGATTATGGTATCCAATGACATTGTGACATGTGATGATGACATGGATGCTATGAATCACTCCTGACTCGATGTTGACTAGGTGCTTGGTGGATGATGACTAGGCAATCAAAAATTTAATTAGTTCATGAAATTTTCTAAGGCTTGAGCCTCCAAGTCTCCATAGTCTCTTCATGCTTCACATATAAGGCATGCTAAACTTTTATATATATACATTACATTAAAAAGCACCAAAAATGCATGTGGGATATACATTATAAGAGAAAGTCAACATTTTAAATGGAGGAGGCGAATTTGAATGAAGGGCTAAGATTAACCCATGAGTTGGATGAACAATTGTTGAGTAACGATTTTCCGAGAGGCATAACTTGACATTCGAGAGATGATTTTGGACAAAATTTACCTCGTTGGAAAGGTAATTCAGTGAGAAATATGATGGAATAGGTTTCAAGAGGAGAAATTGGTCATAAATGTCTCCGAAATTGAAAGAAAAGTCAAGTATGTTTTCATGATTTGATGATGAATTTACTTGGAACCTCAACTTCTCAAGCTTATAACTTGAGATCCATAAATCCAAATTGTGCTAAGGAGGACTTGTTGGAAACATGAGATCATAAATATTTCATATAGAATGGTTTCCATGGCTCATAGATAAAAAATCATGCTCATAAAATTAAAACACAATCCAATTTTGTTAAATGCAGTCAACTTGAAAACTTGAAAATAAAGTTTATTAAATAAAGTTTAATAAAGGAATAAGTGGGACCTACTTGGAGGCATGAACTTAAATGATTTAAATTCATTAATGAGAATTCAATAAAGTAAAAATTAAAAGTGGTTTACTCCAAAAAGGAATCATTGAAAGTTCTAGAAATACAAACCCTAACTACTTCAAGCACATTGAGAGCATATTTTAAAAAGGCAAGAGAAGGCACCATCAGGAGGTTGGAAGTCATAAGTTTCTACAATGGTGAAGATTCTACAAGAAGTAAATCTCTATCTTTCCAAGATTCAATGGATTAGACTACTAAAATTTTTCTGTCTACATCTTCTTCTTTTCTATTTCTTTCCATCAGATCTTCCATGAATGTATGGAAAAAGGAAGATTTGGGTCTGAGCAATTATTTCTCTTGAAATATTTAGTAATCTTGTAACATTTCAGGTCCAAAGGATCACAATACCTTCCTGTAAAAATCAAATGCAATTCATTTCAGTTCATGTAAATTTCTTTGAGACCTTGCTAAAGTTGTTTCCATTCTATTGTTTCTAACATTATTGAACTTATCATATTGAGATATTTTTACAAATTTATCCCACAAAGATATATTCAGGGAAATACATTAGTGATTTTTAAGAGTTGAGTTGAAATCACATGATTTCAAATATATTTTCTATCAAAATCTTTTTTGAGTTGTAATGAATTTATCATTTAAATCTGTTTGAAGACCTTTCCATTTATTCATCCTGCAAAAGTCATAACATATTCAAAGTTTAGTTTATCTTACAAGAAAGAAATAATGTTTGTTGAAGGGAGATTCCAAAACCTTATGGATACAAATCTCTACTGACACACTTTATCTGTTATTTTCTTCAAATGATCTAATGTATATTTGTATAATTGTATATAAGGGTTTTACATTTGTATATATATAAGATTTCTTGGAAGATCTTCATGGTTTTCTCTTCAGCATTCACCCTTTACATTCATTGTAAAACCATACAAAAAATCTTACAACATTTCAACCAAAGATGAGTACCACCTCTATAAAAGTGCATGAGGATTTATATCCTCGTGAGGTTGTTGTTTGGATCTTGACCAATCTGAATATCAACATTTTGTGACTATACTGGGAAATGATTTGTTTCCAAGAAATATGATAACTTTTAGGGTCAAATGTTATTGCAAAATTAGAAGCTGTCTAGTTGGAGTTTTGAAATAAGATCTATATATTGATTCAAAATGAGTTGGGTTCTTGAAAACCTTGTTCTATGAGCACTAAATGGCCTTGAAGTCATATTGTTGAAACTTCAGTCACAAATCAATTGTGACAAGTTTTTTAGAACCAAAGAACAATCCAATATTTGGGAGGATGATCTCCCTAGTGACTCCATCATCAAAACTCTAAATTTTGAAGGAAAGTTCCTTGGTGACTCCACCAAAAGGATTCAAGAATTTCAATAAGACCTATATTATGAATCCTCTGAGGAGTTTCTTTTATGTTGTGATGATATTTTACCTTCCCCATCAAGCCCAACAAATTTTGCTCAATTCACAGTGAAGGGAGAAGGTACCAAAAGAAAGAAACAATTGCACAAAAGTCAACTCAATTTGCAAGGAGAAGTTCATCCCTTGCCAGATATTTCCATGGACAAGTTTCCCATGTTCTTCAGAAATGATTTAGAAGATGCAGACAAACATTTGATTAAGTTTGACAATGCTTTTGAGATCTATAATGTGGCTAAAAATAATGTTGCATGCCGATTATTTGTCTTGACTCTAAAGGAAAATGTTGGTGAATGGTTTTATTCATTGTTGCCAAGAAATATCACTAGTTGGGATGTACTAGAAAATTTATTTGTCGAGAAATATTTCCCAAGAAAAGATCCATATTCTTTTTTTTATTTTAAGTTGGTTGAAATCCAAATGAATAAGCAAGAGACAATCAAATATTTGACTTTCAGATTCATGAAAGTTCTCCATGATGTTCCTCAAGAAATGTTTCCAAATGATGTTATCATTCTTAGTTTTTATGAAAATGCTTTTCCCGTGAATCTGAGATTTTTATTGAAGCAAGAGAGAAAGTGCAGTTGGAAAGAGTTAATGCAACGAGCTAAAGTCATTGAAATACATGTTCATGAAATTGGTGCTAATATACTAAATTTTCCAATATTTTTCTAATACAATAGAGAAATGAATTTTGAAGAAGTGTTCGATGAATGATGTGATTTTTTTTTTCTTCCAAATCTTGTTCTTGAAACAAAAAATGAGAACCCCAAAGTTCTATTTCAAGAAGAATTCCATCATCTACATCCTCCCTTGGAGGGAAACTTCAACCTCTCATGTGTTCAATTTAAAAATGATGATGATAACCAAATTAAATATGAATTTAAATAACTTCCACTTGATGTGTACACGGATGTCATTCAATATAATCATGATCAAAATCTTACAACAGATCCCTAAAATATCACAACCAACTTATACCAAGCCACAAGAAGAATTTTTACATTGGATAAATAGAAGTAATCATCACTTTACAATAGATTTTTATGATAATGATTGCTCGTCTGAATCAAAATTTAATAAAGAAGATATCTTCCAAGCATCAAAAGAAGGGAACTTGCAACAAGAGGACCTATGGGTGATATGTTTTATTTATGAAGATAACACAATTGTTTATAAAAAACAAAAGATAGCCTTACATTTATCTACAAATGTTCAACAACAATTTATCTTTGCAACCTCGCTAGTGAAACATGATCATTTCATAAAGGAATAATTCTTTCAAAACATGGTTGATGAATCAAGAATCTTGAATGTGGTTAAGGATATAGAGAAATATAAAAATATCTTCAAGGAAAAAACTTCTCATCAAACCAAAGACAACATTAATCATGAGAAACCAATAATTGATTACATTGAATCATGGTTCCAAAGCATTGTTGGCTAAACAATGCAATCATATTTTGGTCATATCCAACTCACTTTTACTTCAATGTATTTTGGGCAAGCTTTTTACTCGATAACAACCCTGACATGTTCCCCAATTCTGGATTTTATTCCATAGATCAGTTGGATGCTTGGATGGCTCAGTTAAAAATCTACTTACACTTGAAAAGTGTTATTTTCCTTCAAGTAGCATAGGTAGGTAGATCTGGTTTGTACGTAATTTGTTTCTTCAATCAAAGTTTGCACAATAAAAAAGTTTCTAGATGAAGGCAATGTTTGAAGATGACTCAATGAACCAATGGACGAGAAATTACAAGGATTTATGATGAATATGGCTCCATATCCCAATGGATAAGGAATCCAAACTAGGATTTTGGATTCTTAGCAACCTAATGGGGGTCAATGTCCCACAGTTGGAGCGAAATGTTGATAAAATTTTTTTGATCACCTAGATTTCCTGCTCTTGGAATAGCAAAAAAAATTCAAGATCGGAAGAAGGAAATTTTGAAATATTTTTAGTTCATAGCATATCCCTTAGTCTCATCTTCGTTATGAATTTTACAGATTAAAAATTTGAGTCCGTATGCCTAAGATATCTAGGTTTTTGTTCAATCGCCCAAAGAACGCTTTTCCATGTGTAATACAACTAAGATATTCTTGGAACCATGATTATATTCTTGATTATATTCTTGGAACCATGATGATTTTCTTGGATCCCCATTTATTATTCTTGGTACTATTATTAGTACTAATTTTCTCAAGTCTCATTTTCTTGGTTCTTCATTCATTTTCTTGGTTCCACTCTTCCATACTTCATTGATTTTCTTGGTTCTCCATCCCCACTTTCTCCACTTTCCATACTTAGAATTTTCTTGGTTCTCTTGCAGGGCTACCCCCACATTCTCCTTACCCCAACATCCTCCCTACCTCCACATCCCATTACTCCCTCCTCTATCCACTCTTTCCTTACTCCTTCTCCCATACTTAGTATTTTTCCCATCCTCCTCACTCCTCTCTTTCATACCCAAACTACTTCATACCTACACTCCTTTTTCACCCCCGCATGCTCTCACCCCACACCGCATTCCATTACTCCCATTCCCATACTTAACTATTCCTGATCCACTTTTCTCTCCTTCCTCCTCTCTCATACAAGTTTTCTTCCTTAACATTTATCCTAAGTCCCTCTCCAATTTATCATGAATCAATCACATCATGAAACATGTTATCTAACCATTGCATGAAACGTAGGAACCGATGAAATCATGCCATGTGGCATACCCGATATCCAATCACACGAGGACACATGGAAACCAATATGACTATGGAATGTGTTCACCAATCATGTGATGACATGTGGAAACTTATGGTATCCAATGTAACTATGACATGTGGCAATGATGTAGACGCTATGACTCACTGTTGATTGGGAGTTGACTGGGTGCTTGGTGGATGATGTCTAGGTAGTCAAAATTTTAATAAAGTCATGAAATTTTCTAAGGTTATAGCTTCCAAGTCTCCATAGTCTATTCATGCTTCTTTATGCCAGTTGTAAGCACCAGTTATAAGCTTCAGTTGTGAGAGTCAGTTCTAGGTGTGTTAAGAGTCAGTTCATAGTTGAGAGTCTAGTTGTCTTTGGTTTGCATGTAACCGACTCGGTAGAGTCTTTTCCTATATAAGGATGTAATCCGTTTTCATTGAATAATAGAGAAGTGAGCATAGCCTCACCGTGTGTTTGTTTCACATATTTTATCTATATCATGACTAAATTTGTCAAAGGGAAATAAGACAACAATTTGAAGATCAAGATGAACACTTTGATATGCTCAGGATTGTTCGAGAATTCTCTAGATGTTTAGGCGAAATCAAAACAAACTCACAAATTTTGGGTTCAGGTTTTGACCAAAATTTGTCAAATTTCGAAAAAATAAGAAATGGGTTTTTCTCAGAATGGATGAAATTAGTTGACATGTGAAGATTTTATGAAACCAATGAGTAATTTGGGAGATATCCTCAGTCCATTTGAAGAATTTTTTCAAGTTTGTGCCCAAGCACTAGTTTGATCTAAATTGTTGCTTCAATATATAAATATATGAGCAGATTCTGAAGAGTGGGGGGGTTGAACCTAAAGAAACAAGGCAACACACTATTGTGCTACTAGAGGTACTGGGCTAGACCTGAGTTTGAAAATTCTTGAAGGCATGCTATGTACATTGTTGTAAAAGCTTTGATTTTTTAATTTTTGGAAGACCTAAAGATGGCCATGAATTTATGATGTTTTGTATGCTTTGGTACTGCTATTCAAAGTTTATGAAATACTTCTTTTGCAAGCCATTTTATTTCTTGTCCAATTCATTTATGAATGAAAACTTATTTTCTCAAATTTCTACATTGTTTTTAGAATATGTTAGAAATATTTTTCTTTTCATTCTAAATTGAATTTGATAAGAATTAACATAATTAAACATGAATATGCACATCAATGAATGTCAGTAACTATTTACTAATTATGCTATTAATATGCATGAGTCTTAAAATATTGTTTGAACTGTATGAACTATTTCTATAGTCCAACAATTCATTTTAACTATTTCAGTAACTTGGTAACTAATCTTTTATCTCATTTTCATTACAAGTATTTATCTTGCTCTTGATGAGAGAGGGACTATTCTTTTTCTCAATCAAGATAGGTTACTTCCCCTTTTGTTTCTTGCATACTAGGATAAATTACATTTGCATGTAGAATAATCATCTTTTTCCAAAGTCTCCTTATGTAGGGGAAAATCCCTTTATGACGGTTGAGCCCTTGTTTCAGCAGAGGATTTCCTTCTTCAAGCAACTACAAGAAGGTTATACATTATCAAATAGAAGGTTGCGTATATATTTTGTACATATAGATTAGATTAGGATAATCTTAGGAGAAGGGTAGCTAGACCCATAAACCCATTCAGAATCACCATCCCAAATGGATAAGGACCTAATTGGGCCTGATAGAGTGTCTCCCCAATGTTGATCATGGTCAATTTTGACCATCAACATTTTTGGCACTAGAAAGGAGGGTCACCGACTAGTTGACCCATTTGACACTGTTTGTTTTTATTTAATGGCTCCTTCTAAACTTCCTATGGTCGAGCATTTTGCATCACTCCAACAAAAGTAGTTAAACACTTGTTAAAAATAAAATTTGATGGTATGACCATGTCCTTCAATTTATTAAAAATTGCAATGAATATAATATTGATGAAAGTGTCATGTGTAGTATTTTTACTCTCACTTTTGCAGGCTAGGCCAAAGACTGGCGTCTTTCATTGCCTCTGTACATAGTTGGGATGAGCTTACAAGAATGTTCCATCATGCTTTTCAGGACTACTATTATGAAAAAGTTTGTAATCAACTTAAAGCACTTCTTAGATGTGAAGGTGATTCTTTAAATGATTTTCTTGTAGGATTTAAATTAATTTTTTTATAGTTTCAATATAAAGATTTACCTCAGTTTCAATTAATAACGATGGTTTAAACATTTAGTTTTTTTTCCTTGTATTTCTAACAATTTCCAAGAATAAAAAATGTAACATTTTTAAAGGTATTCACTACTACTACTGAAGAATCAATTGCTCAAAATGGCAACACTGATCCTCTCCAAACAAAAAATGCAAAGATTTCCAACGAACAATTTCAAGAGGAAATAAATGCTGATCTTAATCAAAATAGTTCTGTTGCTCCAAATCTTGATAATTTTACTAAAGATGAAGATCAACAAGAAATAAAATCGACAGACAAGCAAATTATCAAGAAAAAATACAGATTGAAAATTTCAATAATGAGTTGTTTACAACAAATACTTATAGATTTTCTGATGATGAAATTGATGATCAATCGCAAATTTTGGAGCAACCAAGAATAATTCATCAAGAAAGTGTGGTTAGCCAAAAACATGACGAACAATCTATGGAAGAAGAGAAAATTTCTACAGGCAGAGAAATTTTCAGGTTCATCTTTTCAGCTAGCCATTTATTTCTTTACCATGATCTTTTTAATCAAAGTAATTCATTTGCTAATCATCCAACAATTCCTCTGTACACAAATAGCATTTTAGAAAACAAAGGGTCTGCTATAAATTTAATAAATAATGAATTACCAGTGAGTTTTGATCAAGATAAAGAATCATTTAAGGATCACTTTTTCAATAGTGCTAAGAATGCTCACCATATTCCATTTAATTACTCTTCTTGTTCTAATGAGCATTATGAAAAGGAAGAGAGTGATCATGAAAATTGTCAAGCCATTTATGATGACGATTTTGAGCTTGAAGATCTTGACTTATTTCACCCATCATTAAACCCACAAGTTCTTAATATTCAAAGTCATAATCACTGTATTCTTCAAGAAGGGGATTCCATTCCAATTTATGATTATGATATTATTATTCAGGTTCCCATTCTTGGTCGTAGTCCTAAATCTCTTTCACCTTCACAAGTAGATGTGAGTATTAATTCCAATTGCATTATTTCGGCTGACACGTTTGAGGAAGGAATTTGTTTGAAATAAATCCCAATTGTCTTGTAATAATAATGTGAATAACAATGTAATTTTAAATGACAATTTTCATTTATTACGGTTAATTTCAGGTTTTTATTCAAATTTTATTTTTCAACCTTTTGATAATCTATGTTGGCATCTTGAGCAGTCAAACATTAAATACTCATCAAGTGCAAAAGGAATTTCAAGACCTTAATCATGAGCATCAAGGGCTCCCAATATTTCAATTTCATTCGACGCATTTTTTCCTTTCAAATGAATCTCGTACAAGTTTCTGCACTTGAAAGTATAGCGCTACAATCTGGTCAACCATTTAATCTAACTACATATCTTCTGAAAGATTCATTAGATTTCCATTAATATTTTCATGATCCATTTAATCTAACTACATATCTTTTGTTACTAATATTTGATGTGCATGAAAGTGCAGGAATAAAAGAACTTGATTGGCTCCGGAGATATGATTTCACCTAGTTTTAATATGCTTTGTAGAGTATATTAGATAGGAGTAGGAGTAGTTTAGTTTAGAATGCTTTTTTGATTTTTTTTTTTAAATAATGCAGGTGTAGAATAAGTGAGTAGAGAATCTCTTAATTTTTCTTAAAAAAAGAATGGTTCAAAGCCACCTCAATAAAACCTGTTTATCGACATGTCCATGGAAATTTGTTCTCATTCATTACAATTTTAATCTTGACAAGGTGTGCTCTATAAAAGTTCCGTGCTTTATGATATGAATTATAATGACTGTATTTATTCTTGTGATGCAGCTGAATCTTTGAACATGAATGGTGAAGAATTAATCACTAAGATAAAAACTTCACTAATTGCATGAGGGTATAAACACACAAAAACCTATGAAACAAGAAGATAATCAGGCTCTACAACCAATATCTAGATCAACTAAATTCCCAAAAATCCTATAATTAATTACTAAAGATGACACCCTAACTTCCTCAATAACCACATCCTCTTACGATGATTTTTCCTTCTATAGGTTTGAAACTTCAATGTTGACCTTCTATAGGTTTGAAACTTCAATGTTGATAGGGGGGAAAGATGCTCTTGCATCATATTGGGATAGGTGTGTCATATAACTTACGGTATTGTAGTGGAGTAAAGAGTAAATATAGAGCTATATAAATGAATAAATATAGATAAATGACAAAAATAATAGTTTTGTAGTGGGAGGGAATAAATGTAAATCACTAGAAGATAATAAATGCTAAGAAACAATAGTGCCAATTAATTGTTGGAGTGATTGTTATGCTACAATTTCTCAAGATTCTTTATGCTACTGTTGAACATATTGTTGAGAGAACAATGGATTTGCAATGTATTGTTATCATTTAGTTGTTGAATAAGACATTGAATGTGCTTTATAGTGGATTTTTTCTTCAAGAAGGGGTTTCCCTAGGAAATTGTTGTCTAATGGGTGTATGTTTATGTTGTTTATTATTGCAATTAGATTTATTTAATTTCTACACATTTTCTCTCATTTTTGATATAATATTGGCTTGAGTGGAAGCTTGCCCAAAAGGAAATCTAGTTGCAAGGAAATGGTGAGCATGTCTAGATTAGAAATGGAGAAGTTTAATGGCACTAGCTTTGAGTTACAGAAGCTCAAGATGGAGGATATGGCTTTTGCTCCTTATGCTAGTGTAGTTGGTAGTTTGATGTATGCTAGGTCTATACTAGACCAAACATTGTCAAAGTAGTAGGAGTCTTGTGTTGATACATGGCAAATCTTGGATGTGAACATTGGGTTGTAGTGAAGAGGGTCTTCATGTATTTGTGATTTGCTATCATAGTGATGTTTCAGGGGACCCACACTAAGTGTATATACAAGGTTATGTGGATTATGATTGGACAAGTGATATAAATAGAAGGAGATATATTAGTGGATACATGTTTCCATTGTTTGTGGATAAGTTGGATGAATGAGTGACAAGCTATGGTAGCTTTGTCTACTATAAAGGGAGAGTATATGGTAGTTACTCATGCCTATAAGGAGGCCATTTGGATTATGAAATTATGTTCAGAAGTATGGATACATTAGAAAGCTATTATAGTTCAATGTGATAGTAACACTACCTTTTTTCTAGCCAAGAACCTAACCTTTCATGCAAAGACAAAAAATATGGATATCCAATACCATATCATTAGAGACAAGGTAGACGATGAAAAAGTGATACTAGATAAATTTGACACCTTGCAAAATGCTACATATGCTTTGATGAAACCAATGAACATAGGTAAATTCAAGTGGTGTTGTGATTCTATGGGTCGTATAGGCCCTAGTAATTAGCTCACAGTTTGATGCATTCTTCTGTAATCCCTTGCAAGGTATATAACGAGTGGGAGAATGTTGGGACAAGTATGTCTTACACCTTGTAGTCGTGTAGTGGAGAAGTTATAACAGGGACTAAATGTAGAGTTATAGCAAGGACTAAATGCAGAGAAGTGGTAGAGAATAAATGTAGAGTTATAGTAGGGAATAAATGTAGATCTATAGCATGAATAAATCCTAAGTAGTGGCAAAGAATAAATGCAAATCACTAGTAGGAAATGAATACTAAGCAAGAAATGGTCAATCAATTGTTGGTGGTTCCCAACAATTAGAATTGGAAAACCATAATTGGTTTGTGGTTTCTTTTATTCCTATTTATTGAGTTCTAGGGTTTGAGAAGAATAGAGTGTGACTTTTAATTTATTGGTATTCAACCAAAATTTCTCTAGAACCCTTATGTTAACACTGAACACTTTTGTTGAGAGCACCAAGACTCTTTAATTGTTGTAACAATTTAGTTGTTGAATAATACATTGAATGTGCTTTAGCATGTGGGATTTTTTTGAGTAAATATTTTTCCAAAAAACTGTTGTCTAGTGGTTATATGTTTATTATTACAAAATTTAATTTATACACAATTTTCTCTCATTAATTAGATTTCTTTCTGTTTTTATTATTATAACTTTTTCTCTCAATGATCAGTTAATGTATCCTTTGCTTCTTTTCACAATCTACTACCAATTGTAGAGATACTACCAACTCCACATATATTACAAGAGAAAGATGCCATCCTCAACTTTCAATTCTTTTCAATTTCCTATTCCTCCCACACAGATCAAGTTGATCTGATTTCTCAATATTCATATTCTTTATCTTCACATAGCTGTTATTTATGGGATTTATGTATAGTGGATCACAATTTCTTAACAACGGATCTGAGCATAACTATTGTAGCGATCCATAATGAGTACCTAATAGGTGTAGCTATACATTAACAACTTTTCATCATGCCCAAATGTCTCAAACTACAACCAAAAACCACTCTTGAAGTTGATCCATGAGTAACACATGACTTTACATGGCAGTCATTCGCTGCTAAAAAATGTAGACACCATACAGATCAACATTACAGGCACCAACACACACAGGGATAGTAGGTACTATGCCTGAGTGGAAATTAGCATTATGCTACAGCTACATTTGCAACTTCCACAACCAAATATACACTTAGACCAGTTACCCAATTGTAGAGACCGATCACACAACAACATAGAACACGCCAGATCTTCTCATGATATGGATTTAGCCTGTACCATGACCATTGTTAAATATAATGTAACCTCAACAGCCTGACTGTACACTGCCAGCTGTCCTAGCCAGCTGTACTATCATTTCTTGATGTTCTTGATTTGCTTGAGCCTATTTAGCTCAGCTCTTTTCCCTTTTCTCACATACTCTTTTCCTCATATACCTAATATACTGAATACTATTTTCTGTTCTTCTCCTTCTTTGTATTCTCTGCTTCTCAATTTATCATGGTATCAGAGCATCAGACGTAAGCCTCTTCACATAGTCTGGAGAGAAGCACGATCCTAAGAAGCGCACAGATTAAACTGTCAATGAGAGCATGGGACACAGTTTCTTCACAAGGCTTGGAGAGCAGTCCGTCAGTCCGCTCAAAAGATCATTGCAGACATAAAGTGAGAGGAAGCAGAAACTGTAGAAGGCTGAAACAATAAAGAATCATGAACATTTAAAGATTCATGAAAGATTCATGAAGAAGAGTGTAAATTCTAACCTTGTACAATATCTACTACAAACTGATATTCAGAAAAGAACAGAAAAGATGCAATGACAAATACAAACATTACACAGAGATTTTTCACCTGGAAACCCAAACCGGGAAAACCAGCATATATTATATTGATACACATTGTGTTGCATTGTTTACAATACAATATACATATAGGAGCCAGCGGCATCCAAAACCCTAACCCAATGACCTGGATTAGTCCAAAACCCTAATTCCTTAACCGGAAATAGAAAACCATCGGCAAAAACCATGTGCCGAAAAACCACCTAATATCATGTGGTCCCGGAAATATGCCGTCCCGGAAATATGTCAGCCCGGCGATAATATGTCGGCTCGAAACCGACGAAAATATGTGCAAACAATATAACACATACCCAACAAAGAGTTGCAAAAGGAAAAAACAATTAAAGATACGTGAGTTCTTTAAAGAATTCATGAAATTATTTCCAATTCATGAAAGATTCATGAATTTCCTTCTTCAGGAGAAACTCTTTGCAGAGGCAGCAAAAAACATGCTAAAGAAGCAAAGGACAAGCAATCGCAGCCGTATGATCGGTCCTGCTAACAAATTTGAGGCATTAATCGAGTTTAGAAAGGACGAGGAGCATGCATTTTAATTTTTTGGTATTTCGTGGACTGGGAAACATAAGAGGGAGAGTCTTTCGACTCCCAGAGATGTGAAACTGCGAAAACGTGCCAGCCGTTGGATTTGAAGTGCAGTGGCATGAGAGCCGCTGTATCAAGGATACGTGCATGGGGTTTAGTCCCTGGGAGACACACACACAAGATTTGATCTAAGTCATCAGCTGTCGTACTAGTAGGCGCAGTCCATTGGACCAGGTGAAGCTGCATGAAAGATAACGGTGGGACCATTCAGAGTCTCAAAGCACGGGAGGAAGGATCTGAGTCGTCAGATCTCGCATAAAGGATAGATAGCCATCGGATTCGAAAAGAGGAGAATGAGGTTTAACCCTCGTAGAAGCAAAGGAGAGGACTTGAAAAAATCCCGAAAACATCGTGATCTTCCACATGAGGACAAGTGGCAAGCGGTCAAGGTTTAGGGGAAAGGCCCAAAAGATTTCAAACCGTCGATCACAAGAAGATCTAGACCATTGGTCCACATCGCGATTTCGAGTATCGTGAGTTGGAAGGACAAAGGTCCTTGTCTCCCAAAACCCCGAATCATGAAATAGAGAAATAGCGAGGCTGAACGTGGACCGTAGATCTCAGGGGTTATTGTGAGCCGTTGATCGAACGCCAAGACATTTCTGCATTTCGACAATTGGAGACTCGAAAGACAAAGAGACGGGGCACTTGCATTACGATTCCTCGAATCACGAAACCCTGAAAGAACTAGGATTGTTAGATCGAGGAAGGCTCAGAGCCATCGATCTCGTAGTAGATACGATTTCGGACTTTCAGCAATCGTTGGAGGGACAAGGAGTTAACCCCTCCACATCATCGAATCGCAGAATATGGTAGCGCTTTAGCGTTAAGCGCGTTGAAATAGAGTGGTGGTCACGTGGAAGGAGGCTAAGGGAGGAGCCAAAGCCCGTTAAGCCCTTTTCGGCATTTCGGGACCCGAGAGTTCGAAGGACCTAGAATCGTTGCAGCCAAAATCGCGAAATCGTGAACTACAAAATCCCAAAAGGATCTGGACCATCATATCATAGGAGGATCTGGATCGTTGCTGCAAGTGCCATCACGATTTCGGCTACCGGGAAATCAAAGGCGAGAGTCTCGTGAACTCGCGATACACGAAATTCTGAAATAATCTGAGTCGTTGATCGAGTATAGATCTGGACCGTTAGATCTCCGATCGTCGAGGATCGTAGATTGTTGATCACGATATTCCAAAGAAACTGTGGCCGTTGATCTCAAATCAAGAGGATTGTTGATCCTTGAAGCAATTTCGCATTTCGGCTATTCGAAGGAACTTCTACCTTCAACTTCAAAAACGGGAAGTCTCGAAATGCGAAAGCCCGTAGCGCCTGGTTTTTTCTCCCATGGTCATATGACAAGCTAAAATTTCTTTGGCTCTTGGGTAAACTCAGAAATCCCTATTCTGCCATCAGAGGGGTTACAGTTGCTGCAGTGTTACAGTTGTTAAAGAAATGAGCTCAGATCTCTCAATCAACAGATCTTACGCTCAGATAATCAGATCCAACCAGATTAAAGTCAAACAAGTGGTTTACACCGCGTTTTTCAGTCCGAAGTCACTACAAGAAATTTGAAGACCTGATTTTACGTGCAGGAAACAGGTAAATACGAAATTTTCTAACAATTTTTTCTTTTTTGTCAAATTCTTTAAAGATGGCCACATCTAGCAATTTAGGATCAACTCAAGGTCCGATTCTTCTTGGAAAGAATTATGAGTTTTGGTCTCTTCGAATGAGATCCTTCTTGCAAGCACAAGAGTGTTAGGATCTAGTGGATATTGGATATGTGGAACCAGATCCAGCAGACCTTACTGCCATGAAAAACCAACAGAGAACTACTCAGGAAACACAGAGGAACAGAGAGAATAAAGCCAAATTCTGGATTCAAAATTTAGTGAATGACTCAATTTTCTCAAAAATCACAGGCACTGTTACTTCAAAACAGGCCTGGGACATCCTTAAATCATCCTACCAAGGAAATGACAGGGTCAAAAAAGTCAAACTGCAGACCTTAAGGATGCAATTCGAGACTTTAAGAATGACAGAGTCTGAAAATGTGGATCAGTTTATGACCAGAGTCATGGGAATTGTAAACCAAGTCATGTTGACTGGTGAAGCCATCCCTGATCAACGCATTGTTGAGAAAGTCCTCAGAAGTCTACCAAATAAATTCGAAATGGTCGTTTACAACAATCCTTGAATCCAAGGATTTGTCACGTTTTTCAACAGATGAACTAATTGGTTCCCTGTTGACACACGAGACCAGACTGCATCTCACAGATGAGTCAATCTCCAATGCCTTCAAAACTCAATTCTCTTTCAGAAGAGGGAGAGGTAGAGGGAGAAGCAGAGGTCACCAAGGAAGAGGGAGCAGTCCAAGTAACCCTCACTCCAGTGGAGGACACAGACAATAGATCCCGAATCAAAATTTCCAAGGTCACAGACAACAGAATCAGAATCAGAGTTTCCAACCTCAAAGAGGCAGAGGGAGAAGATCAAATGACAAATCAAGCATACAATGCTATTACTTCAAAAAGTATGGGCACTATGAATCTGAATGTAGGAAGAAGCAAGAAGATTAGCTCTCAGGTAGAGCACAAGTCTCAAATCATACAGGAGAAACCTCAGAAGGTATGTTTCTCTCATGCCACAAGTCTGAAGAACAACCTAAAGATCTTTGGTTGCTGGACAGTGGATGCAAAAATCACATGACAGGTAACAAAGATTTACTTTCATGCATTGATTCTTCAATTTCATCTGATATTACACTTGGAAATGATTCCTTAGTCAAATTTCAAGGAAAATGAATTGTACCTATTATTACTAAACAAAATGTAAAGAAATACATAAACAATGTTTATCATGTTCTAGATCTGAAACATAATCTGCTAAGTGTAGGACAACTCATTGAACATGGCTATAAGGTACTTTTTGAGGGAACATCTTGTGGGATATATGATAAAACCCCCAGCATAAAATTGATTTCTGAAATCCACATGACTCAGAATAGGATGTTTCCCCTGACCCTCAGAATTGCAAATATGATCCAAACATATGGACAAAGTGCATCCACCCCCAATGAAACTATGGTTTGGCATACAAGATTTGGACATCTACCCTTTCAGAGTCTAAGTCTTCTACATAAGCACTCCATGGTCAAAGGTATCCCTATCTTCAAAGAGAAAAATCCCCCATGTGAGTCTTGCATACTTGGAAAACATAAGAGAACTAATTTTCCACAGTCCTCCACTCAAGCCAAACAACATCTCGAACTTGTTCACACTCACCTATGTGGACCAATGCAAACAGAGTCCATAGGTGGTAGCTTTTATTTTCTAACGTTTATTGATGATCTTAGCAGAAAAATCTGGATCTATTTTCTCAGACACAAGTCTGAAACTTTTGCAAAATTCAAAGAATTCAAAGCAGAAGCTGAAAAAACAGAGTGGCAAATATATAAAATCTCTCAGGTCAGATGGAGGAGGATAATGCAACACTTGGGCATCATCAGTGCTGATGTTTGTAATTGTTGAGTTTAAGAGGGAGTGTTAAATATAATGTAACCTCAACAGCCTGACTGTACACTGCCAACTGTACTATCATTTCTTGATGTTCTTGATTTGCTTGAGCCTATTTAGCTCATCTATTTTCCCTTTTCTCACATACTCTTTTCCTCATACACCTAATATACTGAATACTATTTTCTGTTTTTCTCCTTCTCTGTATTCTCTGCTTCTCAATTTATCAACCACGTTCTACGAACTCGAGAAAAATATATCAACATATCAACTATCTTGATTTATCTTTGTTATGAACTTAATACCAATAGATCTCCTTCACTGCGAATCTTCAGGTGGGGATAGAAATTTCATTTACACTCTCTCACTCCTCTATACACTTTCTTCAGATCTACCTTGTTCCTATGGATCAAGAAGATGCACTCTCAGAGTAGATCGATGATCCTCCAGACACACACCAATTATCTTCCAAAAGAATATCCACTCAGTATCCAACAACACAATATCTTGTTGGAAATAGTAACTACAAGTTGGTGAGCCTTACATCTCCGCCGATTTCTTAGTCAGTTTGTTAGTATGCAACTACAATTCATTATTTTACACTTACGTTTACACAAACTTAGTTTTTTTATCAGTTGGCAAGCAAGGGTCTTATTAAATGAATTTGATATTAATCTTTCTAGAGTCCAGTTAAATAGATAAGAGTCAGTCAAATTTATTTGTGTCTTAAATGTTAAGTTGATTAGCCTCTGTAAGAAGTCTCAGTCTTAATATTATATATGTCTGAATCTGTACATGATATACACAAGCAACAACAACAACTGAGAAGAAGGTTAGAGAAGTCTAAGAGAACAATCTTTGTGTCTGTAAAGTCAAAATGAAGTTGTTGGACCCTAAGCTCTGTGTATTATTTTGTATTTGCGCGCAACACTCAAGTATATGATATATAATGCAACACTTAAGTTGGTAATGCATATGTTATGAGTTGGTTATGCACATGAAGTGTCTAAGTTTTTATTGAATGCAAGTGTCTAGGTTTTTATTAAATAAGTGTCTTTGTATTCGCGCCTAATTTGTAGGCTTACAATATCTTGACTTAGTTTATGAGTTAAGTCTACAATGTGTAGTCTAAGTTATATGTTCTTGTTTTATTAAGTGTTATCTTTATAGCACACAAAAATCACGCGACATTTTATTCCATTTACACAATACGCAGTTTGTAGTGAAGTTCGTCACCGTGCAGAAAAGGAAGAAAGAGTGTTGAGATGCGTAGAGTAGCACTACACATTGTAGATCCAAGATTTGGTATTAGAGCAGGTTGATTAGAACAACAACTCTGTGGACAAGTGAAATATGGATTCTACTTCAAATATGCAACCTCCCACTTTTACAGGAAAAAATTATGAGTTATGGCCCTTGACCATGAAGGAATTATTTCGGGGTCAAGATGTATGGGAGATAATCGAGAATGACTATGTGGAACCAATAGATCAAATAACATACAATGCTCTCACAGAAGTTGAGAAGAATGCTTTGAAAGATCAAAGGAAGAATGATGGAAAGACAATGTTTTACATACATCAAGCCATGCATGAGAGAATACTCCCAAGATATTCATCAACAAAGCAAGCCAAGGAGGCATGGGACATATTACAAACATATTATCAAGGTATGGACAAAGACAAGACTTCAAAATTACAAATTCTTAGAAGAGATTTTGAAACTCTGTGAATGAAAGATTCAGATTCAGACTCAATAGATTCCTTTTATACTCATGTTATTGGTCTGATAAATCAAATTAAGTCTCATGGAAAAACCATAGAGGATAGAAAGGTTGTTGAGAAGGTACTGTGGAGTCTTCCTCCTAAATTTGATACCCTCGTTGTGACTTTGGAAGAGAGCAAAGATCTAAGTCAGTTCATCCTAGATGAACTCCAAGTTTCCCTCATTAATCATGAACACAAATTAAAAAAGTCAAATATTTCATTAGAAATTGCATTTTCCACGCAGTCATCTATAAGTCATGGAAGAGGAAGGGGGAGAGAAAACTCTAGAGGCAGAGGAAGAAGTTTTGTTAGAAGTGGACGCAGTAGCAGTCCTGAAAATACTAGTGGAAGAGGTCAAAGTCAAAATACCAGTTTTCCAAGTTATCATAGGTTTGATAAATTTAAGATTCAATTCCATTACTATAAAAAGTATGGAAATTATGCATATGAGTGTAGAAAGAGACCGTATAATTAGAACAAGCAAGGTCAAGATCAGTCAAACAACACAAATATTTCCTCCAGGCCTATGTTTAAGGCACGCGCTAAAGCAATGCCTATAATTTCCTTAGTTGAATGCAATGTTGCTCAAGAAAGTCAAAGTGACACATGATATCTAGATTCAAGCTGCAGTAATCACATGATAGGAAACTTAGAGTTGTTTTCTAGTTTGGATAAGTTAGTCCAAACTAAAGTTACACTTGGAACATATATCCAAGTCAATATTAACTTTTTAACTAAACAAGGAGAGAAAAAAGTTATGCTTGATGTATATTATGTTTCTGGTCTGAAGCATAATTTGATGAGCATAGGACAATTGTTACATAAATGATACATAATCTACATGGAAGATAATCACTGTGTGATTATGGAAAGACATCCAAGCGATCAACTTATTGCAAGAATTCAGATGACAAGAAACAAATGTTTCCACTGATATTGAAGCTAGCCATGAAGATAAAAACAACTCAAGTTGTCGGTAAAGAAAACGATACACAATACGACATTGCATTCAAAGAAGAAAGCGATGCAGTAAGTGCATGCAGTTCTAAATATAATGCATGCAATATTAAATAAAAATGAGACAATAACACATAGATGAAAACAACGTTCCACTCTAAAGTGCAGGATGATTCCTGGCTATGACATTTCAGATTTGGAGACTTAAAATTTAGAGGACTAAATCCGCTACATACAAAAGATATGGCGAAAGGTTTTCCATTAATTAAAAAACCAGAAAGAATATGTGAAGGTTGTATTTTTGGAAAGCATGATAGAGAGTATTTTCTAGTTGGGAAGTCATATAGAGAAAAAACTCCACTGGAAATAGTACATTCATATATTTGTGGACCAATGCCAACACCGTCTATAGGTGGAAGCACCTATTTTATGTCATTCATTGATGATTTCTTAAGAAAAACATGGATTTATTTCTTAAAACATAAATATGACGCATTGGGTTGTTTTCAACATTTCAAAGCACTTGTGGAAAAGAGGAGTGGTTATTACATCAAGGTTCTAAGAAATGACGGAGGAAGTGAATATGTTTCAAGAGAATTTCATAACTTTTGTAAAGTTCATGGCATCAACAAACAATTTACTGCGCAGTATACACCACAACAAAATGGTGTTGTAGAGAGGAAAAATTGAACCATCATGGAAATGACGCGCAGTATGATGGCATCCAAACATTTGTCAAATGAATATTGGGTTGAGATAGTAGCAACTGCAGTATACATCATGAAGAGATGCCCGACAAAGAGTGTGAAGAACAAAGTTAATCAAGAAGCCTGGACATATATGAAGCATAATGTGGTGCACTTAAAATTTTTTGGTTGTGTCGTATACGAACATGTTCCAGATGAGATGAGAAAGAGTCTTGATAACAAAGGACATAAATGTATATTTTTTGGGTACTCTGAAGATATAAAAGCATACAAGTTGTATGATCCTATTCGAAGAAAAGTCATAATCAGTCGCGATGTTCAATTTGGGGAGAATAAAGCATGAGATGGAAGCATAAAAAAGATAGTCAAAATTATTGATGTTATTGGGCATGATGATAGAAAAAAAGAAGTGGTTCAAACACCATGTACAAGTCAATGCGCATTTCCTTGAGAAAACCAAACACAATGATACAAGGTATCATTTCATCAGAGAATTAGTGAATAACAAAGAAATCTGTTTAGAATTTTGCAGGTCAAAAGAACAAGTTGCTGATATTTTCACAAAAGTTTTGGCAAGGAATACATTTCAGAAACTGCGTAGCTGTCTAGGTGTAGGGGTGCAATAAGAGATGAATGACATTTCATGTCAATTTAAATTTTTGATGTAAATTTTGTAACTGATAATACTTACCTACTTATAATTAAGGGGGAGTGTTGGAAATAGTAATTACAAGTCGATAAGCCTTACCTCTCAGCTGATTTGTCAGTGAATGAGTTTGTGAGTGTGCAGCTATAGTTCATTAGTTTACACTTACTTTACACAAACTTAATTTTGTTTTTGTCAGTGGTCACGCAGAAGTCTTATTAAATGAAGCTGATCTTAATCTTTCTTGAGTCTAGTTAAGTAGATAAGAATCACTTGAATTTATTTGTGTCATGAATGTTAAGTCACATTCTATTATCCTCTGTAAGAAGTCAGTCTTAGTCTTATATATGTCTGAATGTGTAAGTTGTCGAACACACATGATAGACACAAGTGGTAGCAGCAGCAGCTGAGTTAAGCCTACAGCGTGCAGTCAAATTATATGTTCTTGTTTTTTGAAGTGTTATCCTTACAGCGCGATTTCTTGTTTTATGAAGTGTTATTCCATTTACACAACGCGCAGTTTGTAGTGAAGTTCGTCACCGCGCAGAAAAGGAAAAAAGAGTATTGAGCTGCGCAGAGTAGCACTGCGCGCTGTAGATCCGAGATATCTGGTCTCAGATGCTATCGACACACACAGGTTGCAATGGTAGACAATAAAAATTGTAATGGTAGAAAATATATTTCTACAGCGAAAACAATCACACACATATAATGTGATGCCTACGGAAACCACTTCATATCCATTCCATCAATTATAATTTCATTTGGTCAATTCGTAAGCATTTCCATTATTAAACGTACAAAGGTAAGGTGTGACCAAGCCAGAGGGTTCCCAGTCGCCTCATATTTAGCTGCAAATTCATTTTATTTCCCGTTGGAAATATTTTCTGGTGTTGGAAATATTCGAGCCTATTGGAATATGTCACTCAAACAGTTTGTAGTAACTATTCTACTGGTGGAACCTGTACTGTTATTGCTATAACATGCTCTATAATTCGAGATATACGGAGCTGATCCATTGCTATAATAGCCGGCTGCTTGGTGGAGTACGCACGACAGATCTTCTGTGTTGGAATTATTGTAAGCGAGTTGCAGGCATCCCGGTGTTATGTTTGTTGAGGGATTGGTGGTTCCTGCTCTGTAATCTGTCAACAAGCTACTGGGCATACTCATGACTGTAGGTGCTGCAAATTCTGTAGTCATGGGTTTTGGCTCTACACTCATAGATTGAAGTCCTCCGCTCATCCACATATGATGAGATGTTAAGTCGGGTAGTGTTCTGAAGTCCTCATCAAACACTGTGACGTTGCTGGAGTTTTCAGAGCTAAAAGCTGGGGCATCTTGGTGTGCTACTTGCTGGTTTTCCATAACATCAGAAAATAAAGATTCTAATAACTGGTCGTGTGGACTTACTTCATTTGCAGGCATTTGGGTGTATGGTAATTTTTCGAAACAGTCGAAATCCAATGCTTCTGCCCCAAAATGATCTTCATTTGGAGTGTATTCTGGCTTGTTCATGGACGATCTTTTGCTTTTGACTGGCTCTTCGTTAGGGCAGCCATTGGAATCGTTGAGAGGTCTATGAGAGTTCGGATCTACTCCCATATGAACTAATTTCTTCTTTATGCACGAGTTCCAGAAATTTTTGATCTCGTTATCAGTTCGCCCAGGCAAATGCCTTGCAATCTGCGACCACCTGCAAGATAACGGATTGAGTTACTCTCGCAGAAGACCTAAAGGATCTGTGGTATACAAAATTGTAACACCATCTAATTATTCAAATACATTATCTGTATTTTTACCCAAAGAAGCTAGGATTATATATATAACTTCCAGTTGTGTTTACAACGTTTCATAAGCGTATAAGGTAAGATAAGTTGGAATTTCAACTAGTAACAAAGTGTTTTAAATGCATATTTAACTAATTTTTTTTTGTTGGATTTGTAGATTTGAGTAGTTAATTTTTTTGTTGGATTTGTAAATTTGAGTAGTTAATTCTATATAATTCAAGTGTTTAGGGGTGTTTTTTCAATCAGTTAAATTCATTTCTACATTAAAAATACAATTTAACCAACAGAAAATTGTAATTTCCTATAAATTTGAATAAAAAAAACCAAAACTTAAAACATTTAAACAAACAAAACCTTCTAAAAACCTATAAACTAAAGTATTTTTTAATAACATACAAAGAGGCCAGGTGTTATACAGATAAAATATACCACATATCAAATATGTTATCAAATATGTTTGAGTTGGGAAGACAGCCTACATGGGGAAGATGGTCAAACACTTTGTTTCAAAGGAATTAAAAAAAATAAAAATTCTTCCTTATTAATATTAAGGTTTTTGATTTCATGGTTTTCAACTAATGTAAAATATAAATGAATGTATATTTTATAAATATCAGTGTTTTCATTTCATGGTTTTCAAATAATGTAAAATTTACTCAATGTATATATTGAGTAACTATTTTAAATTCAAAAAATTATATATATTTAATAAAATAGAATGAAATTTTATTTATTTAAATTCATATAATAAAATATAAAATAAAATGTCAAATCTTAATTAAATTATAGAAAAATATAGGAGGTGGTCAATCTTAATTTAGAAAATAAAAAATTTATCTTAATGAATAGAATAAAGAAGAAACAAACTCTCATCATCTTTGTAGTTAAAATTGGTTTTGGATAATTCCCAAAATATCATACCATGAAAAAATATACCAAGTTGTGATGTTACGAGGGTTGAAGATGAAAATCATTCTCTTCTAATGCCTTCCATATACCCAAATTAAATCTCAATTTTAAAATATTTATCACAATAAGAACTCCCTTACCTTTTAAATTAATGCTTTTAGAACACAATAATAACATTCCAAAAAACTTCAAATAATCTCTTACCTAAATATTGAAGTCTAATAAACCAATTTTGATCTTACTGAACATGAATCATTATGATAAATAAAAATACTTTTCATAAATTATAAATTACATTCATAGTCCCCACTTGCACCCAATTGGATTTATTCAGCATAGCTATCAAGTTATAAACCTCAAAATGTTTTCACCCCTCTTAACTTTTTGTCCACAGCTATGAAAACAACGAGTTATAAACTTCAATTTTTTTAAACCATTGAGCTATAAATCTTAAAAGAATTGCACCCCTTTGATTTACTGCTCATAGTAAATATAAACCTAATTTTCTAATCCCTATCTGCGCTCTGTGGAATCTGAGTTTTTAAGATGGATATTGATTAACCTTGAACAACAACAGATATCATACCTATTTCCAAGAACAGCATGCATTTCGATGATAGTTCTCTCTTCAAGCAGCGAGAACCTGCCTCGTTTTAGACCTGGCCTTAAGTAGTTGATCCATCGAAGTCTGCAACTCTTTCCACATCGTTGCAGCCCTTTGAGCAGTGAAGACAATCCAGTTAAACAAACGTTATCTTTTCAGTTTCTGGGTTATATTTACTTGAAATGCACTGAACTTCTTACCTGCTTGCTTGGGCACTGAACTCCAGCACCCATGGCCATATTTTGTAACATAAGCTTTCAGTGATCTGTCCTCCTCCGGAGACCATAGTCCTTTTTTGAATTTCTGCTTCTCGCAGCAAGAATGGCAGCCCATGACCTCTAAAGTTACTGGTTCTCTTCAATTACGGGGTCTGTAAACTTCTGGACTAGGATGCAACGACGCTGTGCCTGAAAAGAGATCACGTTGATATTTTTATACATATAAACCTAAGAAGGTTAGACTCGCCGACATGGAAACTTGCGTTATACTTCCATGCCGACGGAATCTTCCGACAATATTGAAAATATGTGGAAACCCTAAAATGGGATGAGACTTTATGTCAATCAACGCCGCCGCCATTTTAACTTTTCTCAATGCCATTTATGGAACTGAAGCCATCTAAATTAATTTCATCAACCGATTTAGTAACCTGTATGCCTCTTGTTTTGCCTTTTCACTTTCTAATTTCAAAAGTGTTGTATCTTCCAAGGAAACCGCGGTTTTAAAAATATTGAAGGTCTCAAGCAAACACAACTGGTTCGCAGTATAGCGTGATCCATACAGCAAACCTAATTCATCCATAGTTTTTGTTTGAAATTTAACCAGACTAGTAGGCACAACTTCCTCGTGATTGATGGACCATTTAAACTATATTTATGACTTGAAGCATATATCATAGTCTCTCTCTCCTGAATTGTACATGAAATATCAATTTCTCAATTCTCAGCTCTCATGCCTTGCCATTGCAATTATAGAAAACTTCTATCTCCATCCCATTCTGAAATAGAAACCGTCCATTATGCACATTTTACGCATTCCCATTACGACAACTAAACGCAACCACCCATCAGCTTGGAAAGAGATTTAAAAAGAATTATCATGAAAAATATTTTTTCCATGGGAAAAATATGGAGAGAGTATCCTTTTGTGATTTAGCATCCTCGGGTCCACACATATGGTTCAACTGATGAACAACTCTTGGATTTATATGATGCAAACTCTTTATATGTGCACATTATAATGTGAACTTTGAGTTCTACACCATGTAATATTGGTACAAAATGACAATATAGAGGTAATGTCATTGTTATACAGAACAACATAGATTCATTTTCACTTTAAATTTAATAAGCACATGGAGGGATCAAATCTCATTGAGATGCAAACTATTTTGGCCATACAAAAACATGAGGTAAGGATTGCACCTCTAGAAAGTTTGATTCATTTGATCCATCCCAATGCATGGTAGGTTAAGATGGATCTATGCTATTTTATGCTAGAAAACATCACCCAAGGCTAGCGTTAGAATTCCATCAACCATTCATGGATAGATAGCCATAAACAAGTGCACAAGAGATAAAAAGAGAGTGTGGCACAAATTTCAAACCAAGGCCTCTCACAAGATAGAGAGTTATGATTCAAAATGAGATCTTATGATTTGTATTTATACAAAATGTAGCTAACATAGTTTGTCCACAAATTAAGGAGTGAACCACAAGATTAGGGGTCAACAACCCTAATTTTTCCCCCTTAATATTAAACAATTCGCTTAAAATTTCACTTTTTTCACAAATAAACTCCTAATTTAGGAGGATGTCACCCCTTTAGGGAACATTTTGCCACTTTGAGGAAGTCGTTGGTGTTGGAGAAGCATGGATAGGCCTTCAATGGCCACATGTCAAGAGTCTAAACACTCTCATCATGGTGAAGACCCTTCTCCTCCTCAAATGTCCATGTGTCAAAAGAGTGGCACCCCATCACCATGCCCTAGCCCCAAAAACATGACGTCAAGGTCAAAAGTAGAATGTTTTTCCCCTCCTGGGCAAATCGTTTGGCAAGTAAGGGCTAGGCTAGGTTGTCCAAGTCATCATCAAGGTCGTCCAAGTATGATCTCTCTGTTGGAGTTACTTCACATACACCTAGGATTTCTTTTTCCTAAGGTTTTTCCTTGTTTATTAGTCATAATTAGTCATTATCCAGTCTCCTATATATTTAGGGGAGAATATTCCACCTGGAGAATATTCTGTTTCAGTTGACACTTCAGTTTGACTAGTTGAGTTGAGTTTAGATGCCGCATTGGTTTTGTCACCATGCAACATTGGGGTCACCACCATGCTAATGCACACTTGCCTTGGGATCATCACCAAATAAGCGCATTACCCTTGATTCCTTAATCTACTCCTCACTGCTCTCTTTTCAGTTAGTTAACTGAAGACTAGTTGACTAGTTAACTCAGCTAGGTGGCAGTTCACTCCCGTAACTTCCTGAGAGACTAGACTAGGTGGCAGTTCACTCCCGTAACTTCTGGTGTGTGTCCAGATCACTCTAGACCGCCACTATGGCGCATTGGTTCTCCTATAGTGCACATGCATTGAGTTATACAGAGTATATCATGTGTAAATTATTCATTACTCATAACGGTTAATGATAATTCTTTCATTCCTTCTCTCCTTCTTCTTTCTTAATTTCTCTCTGCAAATGTGTGTAGTATTTTCTAGCTAGATCTATTATGTGTAGGTTCAACACATTTACATGGTATCAGAGCTGACAGATTGCTAAGAAAAAGCTACACCAAATTTTTTTGCAGGTACAAAAGATTGAAGACAACATAAAGATGGATTTCCAAAAAGAATTAATTCTTACACCTTACAACAACTTTGCATGGAAGGAGAGAATAATGATTCATCTCCGAACCAGAGGATTGTACAGGTTAACCTTGAATACAGACACATAACCGACATCAACAATAGAAAAATCCAAGTGCTTAAATCAGATGGATGAAGCACTCAGAACAATTTACAGTCTTATTTCTCCCTATCTCCTTTTGCACATATCTTCTTGTAAGACTCCCAATGAATCCTGGACCACCTTGGAAGTTCTCTTTGTAAAACAAGATGACATGAGGGGACACATGTTGGAGGTGGAACTGCTCACATTGGATCCAAAAATCTTCGACAATATCCAAGATTTCTTTACAAAATTCAAGGATTTACTATCGCAACTCAAAGCTTGTGGGGTTGATAAATCTAAAGAGGAGAAACAAATGGTCCTCACCATTCTCTCCAAAATTGGTCCTGAGTTCTCTATATTCGTATCCACATTTAATTATGTTAGATTCACCTCTGGAGCCACCTAGAAGATGCCTTCTCTTGAGGACTTTATCGAATCCTTGACACAAGAGAAAACCAAGCTCATCAACATGGGAAAAATCAAAGGCCCAAAGGCGCATCCACTCACTGTGCAAGATGGCAGCCACAAATATAAAAAATCTAAAGATAAAGACAAAAGGAAAGTTCATGCACATCTGAAAAAGGAGGGGTACACAAAACCCTTCACTGATGCCTTCAGATCCAAAGGGGAAAATGGAAGAAAATGGGAGAAATGCATGCACTGTCAAAAAGGATTCCATCTTGTATCCGCATGCATGCAAAAAAACATAGATCTAATGTCTCAAATACTTCAAAAAAACAACCTTGGATATCAAATCCCCGAGGGTGCAAAGAAGAAGAAGAAGTTAGAAGATCTGAATTCCAAGAAAGACAATTCTAGCCATGCCTTGATTGTGATCAACTCCTTTCCCGATGCTTGGATTGTATATTCAGGAGCATCACATCACATGGATGCCTCAAAAGAAGTCTATTCTTGATTGGATGCATGTAAAGGTCCTCCTATTCTAATGGGGGAAAACTCTTATGTTGAAGTCACCGACAAAGGAAGGATTGAACTCACCAACGAAATCTTTGAGAATGTGTTGCACGTTCCAAAAATTTTCGTCAACCTTCTCTCCATGTATCAGATGATGAATTCCGGCACCAAAAAGAAAGTCATATTCACACTAAATTCCGTGGACATCTACGACATGAAAACCAACTCTAGGGTTGCTACCGGTGAGGTAAATCATTAGTCTAGATTGTATACATTTTTTGAATTCATTGAACTTGATTCTTCTTTACTGCTTACTCGTGCTGATGAAAGTAGTAGGATATGACATGAAAGGTTTGGACATTTGAATTTTAGATACATGCATCAACTTAGTAAACAAACATTGCTTGATGGTCTACTAGATATCCATTTCTCCAAGGGAGTATGTGAGGGATGTGTTCTCGGAAAACACCCTCAAGAGAAATTCGATAAAATAATATCTCAAAGAGATTTTACACCTTTAGATATGATCCACAGTGACCTTATGGGTCCTTTTCCGCATCCATCCATCAACAAAGCGAGTTTTTTTTTCATTTTTGTTGATGATTTCTCATGTTTTACATGGATCTACTTTCTCAGGCAAAAATCTAAGGTCTTTCAATACCTCAAAGATTTCAAAGCCCTAGTTGAGACACAGTCCAGAAAGAAGATCAAATTCCTCCGAACTGATAATGGGGGAGAGTATGTCAATCATGAGATCGATGATATTTTCCATGAGGTAGAGATTCAATTGCAACACACAGTTCCCTATACTCCGTAGCAAAATGGAGTTGCTGAGTGAAAAAATAGATCTCTAAAGGAGATGGCATCTTGCATGTTGCATGCAAAGTTGCTACCACAGAGACTATGGGTCGAAGCACTTAATTGTGAAACATACATCCAAAACATATCTCCCCATAGATCTATCAAGGAAAAGACCCCCTACGAGTCTTGGAGCAGCCTCAAACTGGAAGTGACCCACTTTTGCATTTTCGGTTCACGTGCATGGGCCGAGATTCCCTCTAAAAAGAGGAAGGCACTTGATCCACAGAGCACTAAGTGTATTTTTATTGGATACCCTAACAATGTGAAGGGATATTGGCTTATTGATCTTTCCTCATACCGTATCATCATTGAGCGTAATGTCCAATTTGAGGAAAGTGTCTTGCATGTACCTTAGCAACCACATGAAGACACCTTCCTTCTTCCACCTATCCGAGATGATGAGCATGCACATGTCGAATCTTCTTCAGAAGAGAGTTCTGATTCAAAGCACTGAGATGATTCAGATTCAGAGTCAATACAGTCAGATGCAGAGTTAGAGCATATATATGTAGTTGTAGAGCGAGAGAAGAGGCCCTAGTAGGCACAAAATACTCTTCAGGATGCAAGGGATCTCGTTGGTGATCCAGCCGATACTAGGAGAACTTGATCTGATTTCGAGGAGCCTCATGTTCCACTCACTACCACTGAACCATTGCCCTCCAGGCATTTTTTCTTGGTTCAATATTCAAATCCACAGTCTTATGGCGAGGCTGTTGGAAATCCCTTTTGGGAATCCACCATGTAGGAGGAGTACAACTTCCTCCTCGAGAACTAGACTTGGGATCTGGTTTCCCTTCCTTCAGGGAGGAAACTTGTGAGATGCAGATGGGTCTACAGGACCAAGAGTGCAACGGATGGACATATTAACAGATACAAAGCCAGGCTTGTTGCCAAAGGCTTTTAGCAGGTGCATGGTATTGATTATGACGATATCTTCGCTCCAGTAGTGAAGATGGATTCCATATGATTGAAACTTTCCATTGTGACAACCAAGGGATGGGAAGTCCATCAGATGGACGTGAAGAATGCATTTATTCATGGTGATCTCTCTGAGGAGATATATATGGAGCATCCCCAGGGATTTATGCAGGATGCATCTTTGGTCTGTCGACTGAAGAAGTCCCTTTATGGCCTCAAGTAGGCTCTGAGGGCATGGTATGCCAAGATGGAATCCTACCTATTGTCATAGAACTTTATACATTGTAAATCAGACCTGAATGTATACATGCTCAAGACGGCCGATTCACTTATACTCTTAGTTAAGTATGTTGATGATTTGTTGATCACCGATTGCTCGACTTCAACAATTGTTGCAGTCAAGAGGATTCTACATGACATGTTTTTTATGATGGACATGGGTCTTCTACACTTCTTCCTTGGACTCAAGATCAATCAGGATGCATCAGACATCAAACTGTCTTAGTCCAAGTATGCACGAGATCTCGTTGAGAGATTTCACATGACAGACTGCAAGTCTGCTGCGACTCCTTTCTTATTAGTAGTCAAACTTGAGGATGGTGAGGAGACTCCATTGGTTGAAAACACACTATACAGACAACTAGTGGGGAGCTTGTTGTATCTCACACACTCCATACTAGACCTCTCCTATGTAGTTGGCGCAGTTTCCAGGTTCATGCAGGAGCCCAATGAGATACATTGGAAAGTTGCAAAGCCTATCCTTCAATACGTACATGGCACCATCACCTTTGGGATTCATTATGCAATAGACTCTACATTAGATCTCATCATGTTTATTGATTCTGACTGGGCTGTCGATAGCATTGATCGCAATTCCACATTTGGTTACTCATTCAGTCTTGGTTTTAGGCCGATCTATTGGTTGAGCAAGAAGCAAGCCGCCATTTCTCTATCTTCAGTAGAGGTAGAGTAAAGAGGGGTAGTTAACATAACCATTCAGGCTATGTGGCTACAACATTTTCTCATTGAGTTGGGCATTCAGTTTCATTGGTCGATCATCATCTGGTGTGACAACCAGAGCACTCTGAAGTTCTGTAGAGATCTAGTTCAGAGGCAGCAGATGAAGCACATTGATATCCACATGCACTACATCCAGGACTTAGTACATGAGGGGATCATTGACCTATAGTTTTTTCCTTCAACAGAACATACGAAAGACATATTCACCAAGAACTTCACTGAGCATAAATTCCATTCTTTGCGAAGTCATCTTGTTGTGAAGGACATAGTTGCCTAGCAACTATAGTTCTTCTTTTTACATACAATGTACCTTGAGGGGGGGTTTTCCCATGAGGTTTTCCCTCTTTTCTCACTTTATTTCAGTGTATCTTTTGTATTTGGGTACCTAACATGGACTCATTGATGAGACCCATTTTTTATTTTCACCATAGTGATGTTCAAGGGGGGTGTTGGAGTTACTTCACACACACCTAGGATTTATTTTTCCTTGTTTATTAGTAATTATCTAGTCTCCTATATTTTAGGGGAGAATATTCCACTTGGAGAATATTCTCTTTCAGTTGACACTTCAGTTTGACTAGTTGAGTTGAGTTTAGATGTTGCATTGGTTTTTCCACCATGCAACATTGGGATCATCACCATGATAATGCGCACTTGCCTTGGTATTATCACCATACTGACACATTACCCTTGATTCCTTGATATACTCCTCGCTACTCTATGTTCAGTCAGTTAACTGAAGACTAGTTGACTAGTTAACTTAGCTAGGTGACAGTTCAGTCCCGTAACTACTTGAGAGACTAGACTAGGTGGCAATTCACTCCCGTAACTGCCTGAGAGACTAGACTAGGTGGCAGTTCACTCCCATAACTGTTGGTGTGTGTCCATATCACTCTATACCACCACTATGGCACATTGGTTCTCATACAATGCACATTCATTGAGTTATACAGAGTATATCATGTGTAAATTATTCATTCTTCATAACGGTTAATGAGAATTGTTCCATTCTTTCTCTCCTTCTTCTTCTTTCTTAATTTATCTCTACAAATGTGTGTAGTATTTTCTAGCTAGATCTATTCTGTGTAGGTTCAACACATTTACACTCTCTCATCACGGTTCTCAATGGCTATGCCTCCAAACCCCCAGACAGGGGGGCTACCGCCCCCCTTGGGACACCCCCTCTTGCTGCACCCAATGCAACATAATAAAACATGGGGATGATCATGCAAATAATATAACACATACCCAAAAATCACTCCCTAAGGACTAGGCTCCAAACACAAATGAAACAATACCTATGAATCATGAATATAATCGGGCTCCACAACCAACAATCTCCCACTTGGAGACTAATCACAACAACTCCACCACTACCAGACCTGCTGGAATATGCTCCAATTTTGTACCTAGAAATATTCTCATCTTCCCATCATTCTTGAAGGCCAACTGAAACTAAGAAGGAGATCAATTTCTCCTTACTTATTGTCTTTGTTAACATTTCTACAAGATTCTAGTTAGTGTGTATCTTTTCCAAATTTAATTGTCCATGTTCGAAAATTGATCGTATGAAATGGTACATGATTTGTATATGTTTAGTCTTAGAATGGAAGGCTAAGTTTTTTGCAATATGAATGGCACTTTGGATGTCATTATACAACCTAATATTCTCCTTCTTTCCCAATTCCTCCAGAAACCTATGTAGCCAAATAATCTCTTTACTAGCCTTTGTAGGAATGACATACTCTTCTTTCATTGTTGAAAGTGCAACAACTTTTTCGAATTTCAAAATCCAACTTATAGATGTTCCACCTACAGTGAAAACATACACTATGGTGCTCCTTCTACTATATATATATCACCTACCATATCTAAATCAACATATCCTTGTAGAAAAATGTTTGAACCTCCAAAACATAATTCCTAAGTAGTAGTACCTCTCAAATATCTGAGAATCCACTTTACTTCCTTCCAATGCTATTTACCTGGATTGTCTGTATACCTTCTCACAAATCCCACTACATGTGCAATATCTAACCTTGTGCACACCATCACATACATCAAGTTTCCAACTGTCGATGAGTACAAAACCTTGGACATGTATTCTATCTACTCTTATGTCTTGGGACACATTTGGGACACATTTGGGATTCAACTACTTAGTCAATTTGAAATGGCTAGAAAAAGGTGTACTAATTGGTTTTGCATCATGCATTTTAAATATTTCCAACGCCTTCTCTATGTACTCTACATGCAATCACAAGAAAATATAGTTTCCATTATCTATTCTCTTAAAATAAACATAGTGGTTATAATGACATCTACTATAACCTTGTTCTATCATAAACCTATGAAATTTCAAATACCACTTTCTTGGAGCTTTCATTAGGCCATACAATCTCTTCTTCAACCTGCATACTAATTTCTCCTTCCCTTTGATCTCATACCCCTATGGTTACTACATATGAATGTCTTCCTCCAAATCCGCATGGAGAAAATTTGTCGTTACATCTAACTCTTCAAGATGAAAATATTCTACTGCCACTAGACTTAAAATGGTTCTGATTGAATTCATTTTAACAACATGAGGACATATTTCATCAAAATCTACACCTTTATTCTATGCAAACCCTTTTACAACAAGTCTAGCCTTGTGCCTCTTTTTTCCTCAGTATTCTTCCTTCAACATGTATACCCATTTTTCTACAATTCTCTTTTACCTATAGGAAACTAAACCAAGTCCAAGTTTGGTTATGTACCAAGGAATCCATCTCCTCTTTCATTCCTTTCTCCCACTTCTTTCTAGTTTCTACCTACATTTATTCTTCGTATCTTTTTGGTTCACTAGAATCAATCAACAATTATAATACAATGAAGGAGAGTATCATTCAGGGTTTCTACTTAACCTGGTATATCTTCTAACAACACTCTTAGTATTTTGAGGTGTCTACTATTGTTGTTGTTTTTTTTGAACTTTTTATTTTCTAGCACTGTTCGAATTCCATTTTCTGTGATTTCATCAAGCACTATGTATTCTTTGTTTTCCTTTTTCCACAACTGATCTTTGTACATGATATTCTCATTGAATACCACATCTCTACTCCTAATGATTTTTTGATTTTTATAACCCCATAAGTGATAACCAAAATCATTAACTCCATATCCAATAAAAATACACTTCTTGGATTTTTCCTCAAGCTTTGTTCTATTTTCTGTATCAATATGGACAAATGATTTACAACAAAAAGTCTTTAGAAATGATTAGTTTACCTTTTTCCCTGTCATTTCCTCCTATGGAATGCCACCATCCAAGGAACTTGAAGCATGGATGATTTTAGGGGCTAAATTTCGCTCATGGGCTAATTTTCCATGGTTTTTCCCAAAAATAGATTCTCTATTCTAAAAATGATTCTCCCAATTTCTATAGTATAAAATTATTTTACCTTAAAAATCGCCAAAATTTTATACAAACTATATAGAATCCTTAGAAATTTGAATATTTTTACAAAATTATCTCCAAACATTTATAGTTGGCATATGAAGGATTACTAAGATTCACCAAGGTTTCTACATTTTAAAATAAATTTCCATCTTTAAAATCATCCCTGACTTGAAGGCCCTCTATTTATTAAATAAATAACAATATCCACAACTTTTGCCCAAAACTGTAAGGGAAATCCTACATGCAATCACATACTCCTTGCATGCTCCATGATTGTCCTATTCATCCTTTTTGACACACCATTTTATTGGGGTTTTACTATAACTATTTTCTCTCTACGAATCCCATGGTATGAACAATAACTATCAAACTTCTTACTACAATACTCACCTCCATTATTTGACTGGAGACACTTCAACTTATTTCCTGTCTCATTCTAAACCAAAGCTTTTCATTTCTTAAAAGTATCATAGAGATCATATTTTTTTCAAATGTAATAAACCCAAGTTTTCCTAGTCACATAATTAATAAAAGTAATAATAAGAGCCACCAAGAGATGATACCTGAGCCAATCCCCATACATATGTATGCACAAACTCTAACTTTTTATTCTTATTTTTCTTCCCAACTCTGAGAAATATAACTTTCTTAAATTTCCCATGATAAACAAAGTGTTCACAGAAATCCAAATCAACCTGCTTGAAATCTGGCAACAAATTTCTTGAGTGGAGAATTTGCATCCCCTTCTCACTCATATACCCGAGCCTATGATGCCACAATGCTATATCAACTCATGTAGAATCTAAAGCAATAGAAAATTCAGCATTACTAGTACATAAATAAAATGTACCTACCTTATCTCCTTTTGCTATTATCAATGATCCTTTAGTGACCTTCCACTATTTTTTTATGTAAACGTAATTGTACAACCTTCACTTCCCAACCAACTTGTTGAAATTAGATTTATTATCAAATCAGGAACACGATTCACCTCTTTCAAAAACCATTGGTTTCCATTCTGTAATTTTATATGTATATTACCCTTTCCAACAATTTTACATGGTTTATCAACACCCAAATAAATTTGTCCAAAATAATCTTGAACATAGTCTTGAAAATATTTCCTATCGAGTGTGGCATGAAATGAATCCCATGAGTCTACCACCAAAGAATCAATAATATTATATAATGAAAGGATTAAAGCATCTTGCAACACATCATCTTCTACATTTTCTTCTTGATTATTCTCCTATTGTCCATCCCCCTGTTTTCCTTTCTGAGATCGGTAATTTTTCTTCAAGTGTCCTTTCTTCTTGCAATGCGATCACTCTGGATTCCCTCTATATTTGGATCTTCCCTTCTTATATTTCCCAGGATTCCCTGGGATCGTTCCTCTCTCCCTTTGTCTTCTCCTATTCTCCATAGTAAAATCATTACTAGATGTCTCACATGTGATTTTGCGTCACATTTCCTCACTAAGGATAACACCAACAACATCGTAAAAATTTAAAGTGTTTGAAACATAGATAGAATTAATCACATCCATGACCAAGCCATTCTAACTTTCTAAAAATGAAAAAAAAAATCAAAATATCCCTAACCTCATCATCAAAGTTTACTCCTATAGAACTTAATCGAATGGTGATTGTGTTAAACTCATTTAAATGATTAACAATAGACCCACCTTTTGACATATTCATATTAAATAAACACTTTGTTTAGTATGAAGGAAGATGAGGGTTTTTCAGACATTTTATCCAATTCCTTTATTAGATATTTCATCATCTTTTCTTTTGAAAGGTTGAAGTCCATCGACACTACCAGGCACAACCGTATTGTTCCTCGTTCCTTTCTGTCAAGAACCTCCCATTCTTCTTCCTTCATATTCGTTGGCTTATTTTATATTCTTTCCAATGGTAGGAAAATATTATTTTGATATATATACTCCTCCATTTTCATCTTCTATAGCTGGTAGTTTTGGTCATTAAATTTCTCAACCCTAAACTTTCCTTCGTCCACCAGTGCTCCCACTCAAACCAGAAACCCTCATTTCCTACAATTTTATCAGCCAAATAAACCTTTAGTTCTGATACCATTTATTAGGAATATGATTGTAAAGCAATACAAATAAAACAAATAAAAATGAATGCAAAAATAAAACACAGAAGAACAAAATACAAGATAGACATAGATATACATGGTTAATCCGATATGGAATACAACCATGGATAACCAACCAATCCTAGTTTCTTTATTCCATCAAACAAAATGAAGGGATAATGCCTATATAACATCTACTCCAACCTCCCCTTCACTCTCTAATGGTCTCATATCTTAGTCACAATGCTCTCTCATTGTATTAACTTCACCATTACAATAAAATATATAGGATCCTACAACATCCAAAAAGTCTAATCCATTGACTTGAATTAGATTTCAACCTTAATTAATCAACTAGAATTATAAAACCATGTGCCAAAATGGATGCAAAAAACCCACACACAAAATTCTCTTGTGGGATTTCTTGTAACCTAAATTGACTTCGTCAAAATTTATCAGAATTGTGGTCTTTAGTGGGCTCCAATTTAACTAGAACGACCTTTAAATTCTTCACAAAATAAGTGGTTATTCCTTTTGATGACCAATGGTCGATTACAAAGCATAAATGGTTTAATAATTTATTACCAAGTGGGAGGCCCTCCGATGTATCAGTGGTTTCGATGGTCTGTTTGATTGGTGGCTCATTTTCCTGGTGGTTTGGTTGAACCATAGATTGATGTCCTAGTGGCCTGGTCCTTGGTGATCTGTTTACTGGTGACCCATTTTTCCCAATGCAATGAGTAAATGGGTGATCCGATCACCCGCTACCACAACCGTCCCATGGATGCATGGAGAGCTCTTTGCATAGATGGGAATATGTTAGGAAGCATGGGAAATAATCAACCATTGACATATGATGAATACATTGTGGGGGAAAAATATGATGCCATGTGGTAGCCTTGAATCCTCATTCTATTAATTGATTCGAGCAATGAAAAGGAAAAATGTTAATATGTGGTAATAATAATTAATAATAGGAAACAAGATTCTATTTTTGGGTAAAAATGAGACAACCAATCTCATAGGTGTCGAACCCTCCAGAGAGATTGACATACGTACTATTTTAGCATAGAGTTCCAAGATTATAGGTAGAAAATCAACATATGAGAGGCATAAAATAAGCAACTACTTACATTTTCTGGGATTAGAGGTTAGGAATTTTCCCAACAAGGAGGATGGTGTCCTTTGTAATGATCATGAGAGGCCATTGACTGTAAATTTATAAGTTCGAAGGAATCCTCCATGGATTAACTTCTCATTTTTGTAGAGCCTTGTTCTCTTTCTATTTTCTATATTAAGCTTCTTTAAATTCATGTATGTTCTATAAATTATATTCTGTAATTTGCAGTGAGATCAATATATTTTGGAGACAACAATTGGGTACAACCTCCACTATTGTTATATATGTCTTTACTGATTTGATGATTGGGTCATATTCAGTAAATATATATTCATACACCTACAAGTTATTTGTATAAGTTTCATGTTGTTGGGTTCATGGTTTATTCCCAACTCATTCACTTATCTACTATTGGATTCATTTAAATTCCCAAAAAATCATCTTTTCTTCATCTCAACCTCACACGGATTTCCTTACTCATTGCTAGGTATGATATTAAATGTTCTTCTCATTTTCCTCCACCTTTCATCCTCAGATTTTGTGCGCTACTAAATGAGACTCCAATACCCAATGGAAATGTATTTTGTATGAGAGGTTTACCGGTCTTTTAATGATAGTCACCTACCTTTCCCTTCAACCCTTTTATCCCTTTTTTGGTTATGTTGAATCTGAAATTTATTATTTTTGCTTGATGTTGAGAGTTTCTACTTAGTGTCAATGGGAAACTAGATGCCTTAAATCTAATAAGGGAGCCCCCTTTTCCCCAAGAGCCAACTTGAGGTAAAAAGTATATTTTGAGATTCCTTGGCATAGTTCCTAAGAATTTGAGTACATCTCAAGGTTACAATATATTTTTGGTGCCATTTCCTAGGAGCGAAGGTTCAAAATATTTTCCTTGGGATACAACAAAGATTAGTTCTAATTCTTGAAGGTGAATAAGGATCAAACACATGTTGTTTAGTTATTCACTTGGTGATTCGACTGTGAATTTACTGGTGAATCCATTGTGTTCAAATGACAAGTTCATTTGTTGCTAATATATCTACAAGGTATGCTCCTTTTTATTTTCAAAATATATGTGGCTCTCCTAATACTATGCCTAGCATAGTAGAATGGGGAGACAACCTTCCTAGATTAAGAAAAAATGATGATGATATTCTGGCATGGAATTTGAAGGATATTCATTCATACATGCATCGGTTGGTTATTTCTCATGAAGATGTACTAATGAATATGTTAATGATATCATTTGAGGGAGATACTCAACAATGGTACAAATCTTTAGCTGCTGCTTGTATTGATTCACTGAAGGATTTTCATATACTGTTTCATTATTATTGCAAAACAATTTATCCAACCAACTTTCTTTTCAAAGACTGTTGTGAGATAGAATGTGAAAGGAAAGGTTATCATAGTAGTGATAATGAAAAAGACTAGTTTCTCTATGAAGAAAACCTGCACCCGTCCTCTCAAGAAGCACTAGAGGTGGTAGGTGATAATACAAGTTTTAAGACTAATATTGTTTCTTATGTGGATTACTTTTTCAAAGGAGGATTGACCCAAGAAAATAAAGAAATATGTATTGTTGTTTTAAATATTTTTCAAAATCAAGTTGTTTATAGAGAATTAGAACATGATAACAATTGTGTTGAAATGCAAGAATATTTTCATCAAGAAAGTTTACCTGGAGAAAATGATGTTTATAATGAATATTTTTATGTTGAAGAAGATATCTCTGAGAATTTTCAAGAAGCTCCCAATAGTATTAATAAAGTATTGGGTATTCAAGAAGAGTTTGGTTATGTATTTGTTAAGAAACTTTTGTTTTGAATCCTTCTGAAAACCAGCTTGTCTATGAGCAACATGTGAAATCATTTTTTGAAGAGGTAGCATAAATAGTATATGAAAACACAACCTTTGAATTTGATATTCGTTTTATTGTTGATTTCTTTTGAAAAGAAGAGCCAAATGAATATAGTGACAATAGTTATACACCAGTCTATGATGTGTATGAAGACGATCATGATGAAATTGCTATTCTGAATATTTATGAAGATCATGTTGTTCATAAAGAACATATGCAACAATCCTTTCAAGAGCATTATGAAAAGCATAGTTCTGAATTAGAAGTTTCAATTTTTTTTATGAATCGACCTAGATATAATGAATACTAAGATTATGAATAACATATTTATAGAGAAGTATGAATAGAACTATATAGCATTGAAACAACTTATGTTGATTATGATGATTCTGATGGAAATATTCAAGTAGATGAATTATTTCCCTTTATTATTAACAATAAAGAGTTTGATGATAATCAACAAGAATTAGTTCTGGTCTATAAACATGAATTCAACATTATATGCTCTTATTCTTCCTCCATTTCAGGAAAATCGCAATTGGAATAGCCTTATCTCATTAAAGAAGCAATAATTTTAGAAAATAAGTACATCCAATTGGACCAAGTAGAAATATTTATGGATAATTAGGTGATATTTTTTTTTTTTATGATTATGAAGATCCCCTAGCAGTCTACTTGGAACTACAAGTAGAGTAATTTTTTTCATATACTATGAATATGAGTCCAAATTGCATGAAGAGTTGTCATTATTTATATTTTTTATTTTGTTAAGTGAAAGTGAAAGAAAAGACCAACAATTTAGTTCACTACTTTCATGGTTTCATTGAAAATATAATTATACATGAGCAAGGGTTGATGTTGATTAGATTAGGAGTCGATTGCATATAAATAAGCTCATTTATAAGCATTTATTTCAGTATTGCAGTTCAATAGAGAATATTTGGTTTTTAGTTTGTGCAAATCGTTGTCCAGTGGTAGATGAGAAAGTACATGAAACAAAGGATATGAATACATGTTCATATTTTACAGTTTTCAAAGAGTAGGCAGGGATTCAATTTCAGATTTATAAGGAGTGAAGGAACAATTTGCATTTCTTTGGTTCCTTGCAGGGAGACATAATCACCAGATGGAGCCTAATGTTGTAACTAAATTGAATTCCTCAAAATTTAGCAGAATCATTATCTTTAGCAGAATCTCTATCTTTAGCAGAAACATTATCTTTACCGGGCTCCAAATTAATTGGACTAACCTTTAAATACTTCACAAAATAATTTTTTATTCCTTCCAGTGACCGGTGGTTTGGTGTCCTAGTGGTTCTAGTGGCTGGTTATAGAGAAGAACGGGTTTAGGAATTTATTACCCGGTGGGCGGTGGTTTGGTGTCCCAGTGGTCCCAATGGTCCAGTTGACCAATGGCTCATTTTCTCGGTGGTTTGGTTGACCCATAGCCCAATATCCTAATGGCCTGGTCCTTAGTGATCCTTGATCTCCTAGTGGTCTAGTTGACCAATGACCCATTTTTCTTGGTGCACCAGTGAACTAGTGGCCTGATTGCCTGGTGTCATGACCACCTAGTAGACAGATGGGGAGTTCTTTGCATAGATGGGCATATGTTAGGACGCGTGGGAAAGGAGAAACCATCGACAGATGATGAATACAATGTGAGGGTTGAATATGATTTATGCTATCACTCTATAAATTCCCAGAGGTTTTTGTGAGGTAAGAAGAAATCTATCAGAGGTAACCTTAACCAACCACTTCGAAACTGGGAGCTAGCCCTACCAATTTCAGAGAGGGATCTCTCTATAAGTTTTAAATTTGTTTGGATTTTTCGAGATTTTAGGCTAGTTAAAAAATAATATAACCGAGTTGTTTGTATTGTTTTTAAATGAAATGGATGAATATTACTTATGCTTCCATTGGGCTATGGGGTCTATTTTAAAAAGATGGAGGTCAAAGACAGTTTTTTAGAAGATTTGTTTTACAAGGAGAGATAGTGCAACTGATGGATTCTTTAGGAATAAAAATGATGTTTTACTGAAAAGGTAATATATCAGTTAGAACAAAAAAGCATTTAAGAATTTCTTTGTTATAACATCAGAAGGGAGACATTAAAATCTATAAAAGATTAAGAACAGAGTACACAATGGAAAATTCTGCAACTTTAACTTCTTTTAAATATTAGATTAGAAAAACAATATGATAACTGAGAAAGCTTTTTTTTTATAAAGATAGAGGAAACTTCACCAACAAATAACACATAGGAATCCTGTGAAACATCTCTTTGTATTACCGGAATAACCTCTTGGTAAAAATTACAGTGATTACAACTTGCTTGGGTGTAAAGATCAACCCTCAATACTTCTAAGTTTGAAATATTTATAATCATAGTTACAAACGACCTTGTCATTAATGATCAGGGCGTGGCAGACCCTGAATCTAACTAACTATCTAACAATATGTAGAAATATAGTAACTGATGATGATGTGTCAAATATCTCATGCAGATTTTGGGGAAGACCATTGGTGAGTCATTCAGATGAATTTGATTGCGCTGGACGTTGAGTTGGATGAGACCTCTACCTTTACTCAATCAATTTGCACAACTCATCCCATCTTTGTGTACTTGGGATGATAACTTTCAATAACCGGCGATAGATTTCATCCATCTTGGTGTACTTAGCAAAAGTCGGCTTGGTGAGGAAAATGTACTTGATTTCGTGTTGTATGTTGAGGTCAGGCTACAAAGTCTCCAAGAACGCTTTGCCCATGCTGCTGCTCTGTATCCATGAAAACTTGGAACTGTCTTTGGCCATGGTGGGAATCTTTTGCTTATAATCAAATAAAGTCATCAATTTATCATTTAGGACAAGTAGGCCAGGAATGCCCTTTTTCTATAAGGCTTCAAGATTGTTAAGAAATATCTAAACTCCAATGTCCATGTTCTGAGCTTTCTCCTCCAACTGTAACATTAATCCTCTTTTAGTCAACACTCTTTTTACTTCGAGGATAGTCTCCATTCTGTCTTCAACTTTAAGTTCTTCAAGCTCTTCCTTGGTTTTTGAATTCAAAAACTTGATAATCTCGTTAGCTGCCAAGGGAATTTCATTCAGTTCTCTTCTTATCCTATCAATGGCCTGCCTGCTCTTTAGCACCAGATCATGTTGTTAAAACATGATTTGCACCATGGGCCAAATCTCGTTTATGGAATTGGAGATGTCTGTCCAGATATTTTCCTTAGCCTCTGCTAATGTCTTTCCTACCACTGTTTGTTTCTGGATCTATTGTATTTCCTGCTTAAGCTTCTCTGATGCTTGTCTCTCAACATTGTATCTTGTTTGGAAGGGAGACTTGAGTTCCTGGAGAATTTCAACCTCCATTTTCAGCCTATTGATCTCTATTCCTTGTAGAGTCATCTCCTTCATGGACTTTGCTAGATCCACAGTCTTTTCCAAGGCTGTCAATGAAGTTGCCGATGAGATTTCTACTGTAGTGGTCGTTGGCACAACTGCTATACTGACTTCTGCCAGGGGAACTGCACTCAATGGAATAACTTCCATCAGGGTTGATTTCTCCTTCTCTTTCAATAACCTTTCCAATTCTGCCTCCATTTCGTTTATCTATGCGTTCTACTGCATGATTAGCTTCATCCATTCCTCTTTCTCATCTCCCGCCTCAACTATTTCTTTAGCTTGTGAATCCTCTGTTGGTGGAAATTTCAACTGTTTTCTCAGAGATGCAATGTCAACATTCTTTTTCTTTATCATCTCCTCTGCTGCCTTTACATTTGAATGATTGTACCGAATCTTGAGCACCAACTCCTCTAAGGATTTTATTCTGTTATCCTTTGCAAAAGAGGATATCTTTTCCAACTTCAATTGGGTCTGAACATTGTTTAGAGATATCTGTAACTTCACTGCTGCAGAGGAAGCATGTGCTAAGGTGGAGAAAACCATTTCTCCAGTCTGTCTATGCAAATCCATCTGATCAGCTGGATGGACTTGTTTGGTGTCAAAAACAATGGTTGACCTTTTGTAGTCAGTGATCTCCTTAGGTTGAGGCACCTGTTCTTGCAGAAATGCCAGATGCATTCTTCCTTTCTCTGTGTCAAAAGTTGACAACAATCTATGTTGTGCTGTGGAGGTTTTCTTCCAAAACTAAGTGTAAGTGTTGTTGGTCAGCATCTGGTTCTTCTTTTTAATCATGTCATATTTTTTGTAAATGATCAAGGGTATAGATCCTTGTGAATTTTGGGTGGTCACAGTTATATCCGTTTGTTTCTTTGAAGAAGGAGTGGACACTTTGGCAGAGTAAGGCTCTTCCTCACCAGACTTGTGAATAACATGAGTGGTTTTAGGTCTTTTGTTGTATACCTGAAAATCTTCTGCTGATACCTCAGTGATTGAAGGAGAGGTATCCTTTCTTGGCCTTTTTTCCTTTGGTATATGTGGAGTGGTAGTCTGTGAAAAAGAAACTGAAGGAGCTTCCTGTTGTTCGGTATCTACTAGAGTATTTTCCTCCCACTCTGTCTGGTTCGCATACTTTTCAATTTCTGGTTTGAGTGTGTGAGCATAAGGTGAACTTTTATTTTTGATTCTCATCTCTGCAATGATCCCACTTGGATCATAGTGCCAAATGAAAATGGTGCTGAATTTCATTTCCTTTAATAGTTTATTTGCCTCTTCCCCAACAGCTCGACTATTGCAGATAAATGGTCCTATTTTCCCTTTAATCCTCATCTGTTGTTTTTTCTTCAGAGACACAAAATGAATGTCATCTGAATTTATCATCTGACGAATATACTCTAGTGAAAATATTCAAACATGAACATACTTGGGCAATTTATATGGAGCTAGTTCACACCCATACACTATGATATCGGTTCGATTTTGATAAAGGAACCAGTCCCCAGTCTTTGCGAGATCTGAAAGGTGCAAAAATATTTGGATCTCCTCGTTTACCCTCGGGTCTGGTCTTCCATTGAGCATGCCCACCACTGGGTGATAAAACAACTCGATGAATTGTTTGAAACTAAACTCAGTAGAGTTTCTTCTGAGAAACGACATCCATTGAGTTACTGCTTGTGGTTTTCCGTCCTTGTCCATTTTCTGCATGAGAAAGGGAAATTTTTCTGCTTGATAGAACATAAACATGTAAGCCAGTATTGAAGAATACCAGAACATGCCTTCTGTAGGGAAATTTGCTAGTTTCTCATGCAGGTTCTCGGCCAAAAAACCGTTGTAATCAAACTAGATGGAAAATTTCTCTTCAATGGAGAAAATGGACAGGAAACCTAGGATAGGTTCATCCACCAATTCATTTGAGAAGTAACCGAGAAAACAACACAGTGTCGAGATAATCTGATTTCCCTTTTCAGAAAATATGGAGGAATGATAAGGAGGATTCTTCTTAGGGAATTGGGCATCTTGTGGGAGGAACAACTCAAAGATTTGTGCTCTCTGGGGAAAAGACAGGTTCTAATACATTTCTGTCATAATTTCAATTGTGAGGGGAGAACGGGGTTCGGATTTGGGTACTTGCATCATTTGATTGATGGCCTCGGGTGTAATAAGGAAAAAGGTATCTCCAGATGAAGATACTATGGTTCTCTAATCAGGGAGGTACTGCGCTTGGCATTTGAGAGTGAATTCGGGAAAGTGATAGACTTGGGGAAAACGATATAGAGGGAGACTTGACTGCCAGAGCCCAAATTCATTTCTTTGATCGATGAAGGTGTCTTTGAACTAGGACTGTAGCTCAGAAAATTCGAATTCAGACTTGGTTTCTAAGATTAAATAGTCTTTGTATGCTAATGGGATTCGATCGAGATCAACAGGAAGAGGGAGAAAAGGATTTTCCTCCACATTTGACTTTTTACTTTTGGACGCCATTGGTTTCCACCGGTACCTGCACACTGAGCACATATTAGTAGGTGAAATCTAAGGCTGGACGAGATGTTACAGAGGTGAAGAAGAATGAATCTCTGATAGGCATGGAGTGTAAGTGCAATGCGAATGAAAGAAGCGAGGTTGGGATTTAGTGAACAGGTATCCTTTGGGAGAAAAAGGACAGGTCAGGTGAACGATGGGTACGTGGCCGGTAATAAATGGTTAATGGATCCTTTAGAGTGTGAGAGGGCAGGGTGAAAGATGTCTGACATGTGTATCTGGTTAATGTGAAGAATGGTGATTGAGGGATGAATGAAAAGACATGACCCGTAACGGTTAGATGGATGGGACATGCTGACGAGGTCATGACATGGAACTTGCAAAGGGTGGTTTTGGGATGTGACATCTCAAGATGATGGTGGTGAGTTGGAAAAATGGTAGGCAGTAAATGTTTGGAGAGGGGAGGTAAGATGC